>APFE031370737.1:8156-23876 GCA_000404065.3 Pinus taeda
AAAAAAAAAATAATCTAACTAATATGAATTAAACTAAAATAATTATTAGATAAATTGAAATAATTAAATAATTAATTAATTAAATTTCTTAAAATCAAGTGTCAGCCTTTGATATAAAAATTAGGGTTCTTGGTTTATTTATATCCAGGTTCTTGTCTTCTTCTCTCAACAATCGCTCATTCATTTTCTATCTTTCAAATTTGTCCTAATGATGGACCCCCTTTGGGGTTTGAAACGTCGACTCAATGAACAAAAGACTGTGGACAATCCGGACCATACCACTTCAAAAAACTTCCACAGAAGCCTAAAATCTAACAATATATGAAATCAACTAAGCATACAAATACAAGAAGAGGAGCCTTTGCTACTAGTGCTGGACCCTAACCCAAGAGCTTCAACCCTCTGAGTCAACTTAGCAATGGATCAAGGAAATGCTCATTTTTGTTATAAAGTAAAAAAATTACATAACATTGTCTTCCACAAGTCTTGAACTTGAAAATTCCTAGTGTTCTTACATCAAAAACTCAAATTCTAATGAGGCTCTATGCCTCCTTATTTATACAACTGATGTCTCCAATGAATTCCTTAAATCTAGGAAGGCTCGGCTCCCAAACTCAAGATAAACTAGCTCTTTCACTATCATTGACTCGACTGCCTTTTGATCTCCATGACTTGGTTGCTTGTAACTTCAAGCTAGTGTGAATTGATTGAGGAATATTCTAATGAGTGAGGAGTAAATTAGGAGGATCTATCTCCTACAGTCTCTTCTCCTTGTCTCATTCGAGTTTCAACCCTTAATTAGCCAAAATTTCCATGATTTGCTCTCAAAAACCTGCAATCAATGCACATTAGTCAACTAGGCATAATATCTCACTTTGACTCATCTCATTAAGAAAAATATAATCAAAATATGTAAGAAATTATGAGAAGAGTTGATTTGAATAAGCTAGGAGGTGTATTAAGGTCCATATAGTTACCCAATGATAAGGCTCATCATCACCCCATTACTGAAAGTGTTTCTCATCCTCTGAGAAACTCAATCTATATCCATGTCATTCATTTCTCTGGTGGCCTCCCTGACATCCCATGCTTCTGTTGTAGTTTCCCCTTCCTCTGCATAGAATCCTACCTTCCTCTCTATCTTCTCCCACTGCTTTCTTTATTCCTCTTCCTTCCTTTCTTCCAACATTCCTAAGAGTAGTGGTGGACTGAGTCTCAAGCCAATCGAATTGAATTTGAGTCTTTGGAGAGCTTGCTTGTACATGGGTGTTTTGTTTAGTGCCTCTCCCATTCTCTGAGGAGAATGGTAGTCTCTAATTTGCAATCTGTAGGGAAAAGTGTTCCATCTCCTTTGTCAAGCTTGCATGTTGTCATCCCTTAACAGCCTAAACATGTCCTAAAAGTGTGTGATTGCTTGCTCTTGGGCAACAAGGTACCTAGGTGCAAGTTGAGGGCCATTTAGAATCAAGTTATGGGTGTTGATGATAGTGATTGGATTTGATTGCTCAACTCTTATCATGAGGGGTTCTGTTTCTTCTCTTTCCATTACTTTCTTCATTTCTGCAGTCCTTTCTTCTTCCTAATTCATCCATGATGCCAAAGCCATTAGCTGTAAGTCCCCTAGTTTTTATTTTTGATTCCACACATTCAGATCAGTGAAGGCCAATTTATAGAGGTAAAACTCAGACATTTTAGCTCTATCCTCCAAGTTTCTTTGATCGCAGACATCAATGAATTTTCTATAATATTGGAAGGGCATAGTGCCTCTTTTTGCTAAAGTTTTGACTTGAAACTACAACCATTGTCCCTTAAGATACAATGCATAGGACTTTGCTGACATGCTACACTAGATTGCCTCTAAGGATAGACTAGCCATGGATGCCAATTGATTCTCTCTTTCTTGTAGCTGTCCACTTAACCATTCATTATCGACCTCCAACTAAGCTTTCATCATTGCCTCTTTGTCCCTCAGCCTACTCAGTTCTCTGCCCATATCATTTACTTTTTCCTCCATGTGACCTTTGTCCTCCACTCCTTTAGATTTGGCAATTTGCATCCACCTATGTGTTATTGTCCTTTCTTTCTGAAGCTCAAAGAACAAGGGGATGTAAAATTTATGCGGCATGACCCTACCCCCTTCAATGAACCTATAGTAGGATTCAAGGTTGGTTGAGGACTAGGTTCCCTCAATTCTGGATCCTCCTTCTTTATTTCTTGCCATAGGATCCCTTCTTTGTCCAGTTTTTGAGTTTCCTGTAGGTTTAGCATAGTTTCCAATATGATGGTCTCTGCTTCCTGTAAGTCCTTCTGTGTCTCCTATAGGAGACCTTTTCCTTTAGATGAGGTATATCTAGTGACATGCCTCCTAACATAAGTGATAAGAGACTTGGGAAAGGTTTGTCCTGATGATCATTCCCCTTGATTTTTCACAAGAGTAGCTATTGTTTCCTACTATAATTTTTTATGAGTCTTCAATTACAATAGGAACTTTGGTGGGTGTTTGAGGGTTTCCTTTCGTAATCCTAGTACGTTTTCTTGTCCTAAAGTACAATGGAGTTCGTATCTCTCTCTTCCCTTTTTGCTTGATAGGGGTACTTATGGTAGTGACAACAACTACTGCCTCTTTCTCAGTGGGTTCTGCAGTTACCCTGGGTGATTCCTCCCCTTCTTTGTCTTGCATTATAGACTTTTTTCTTTCTTGTATTCTGTCTCCCCTTTTCCATTCTCCTTCTCACTCTTGGTTTTCTCCTCTTCTTCTACCTCTAGTTCCTCACTTTGTTCACCAATTTATTCCTTTGGATCTTCTTCTGTCTCTTCACCACTTTCTTTCTCCTTTTATTCCTCTTCATCCTCCTTTATTTCCTCTTCATCCTTCTCTATTTCTTCTTCATCCCTCTCTATTTCTTCTTCATACCTTTCACTGGAAGTGGGGCTTTTGTCATAGTCAAGGGCTTTTATGTATTCCTCTATTTGCATGTCTCTAAAAGTTTCCCATGTGATAGGGAGTCTTAGGTTTTGGAGGGAATCTTCTATGATATGTCTAATTAGCCCATGATGGGCTACCTGTTGATGGTTTCCTCCCTGCACCTTAATGCTAATATATATCAATGATTGAAGAGGAAAGTAGGGTATGCTTAGTCTCTTTTGAGGAGGTGTGTCTGCTCCAAACCTCAACTTTTGGAGAAGCCTAAAATGGTACCCATATACCACATTATACCTACCTTCACATGATATATACTTAATGAGGTGGTAGCTAATTTCATTGGAAGGATATGGAAAGCTTGCTCTTCTGACCCAGTTTTTTTATTCCATTGCCTCCTCTCCTTTCAAAAATAATTTCTTCTTTGCAATTTGGCTATTACCCTTATCTTCCTTTCGCCAAAGCAACCCTAAAGGAAGTGTGGTGATTCTGCCTATGATTTTAGGAGCGAGTTCCACATAGAGGACTTTCACAACAATAGTGGAATGGGTCCTAGTCAGTGGTATGAGGGACAGAGCAAAATATCTAGCCACTTCATCATCATATCCCCTCAATTTTTCAAATAAACCCATCCAATTGTGCCTTGTGAATATCTCTAGTACATGAGGGTGTTGATGAATTCTCACTGTATTTGTGGGTTCCCTCTTGTTAAATCCCCCTATCATTTTTCTCTGATGGATGTGGAGGGTTGTATATGTCTGATAACAAATTCTAATGGTTGTGGAATTTTAAATGAAAATTATTTGTATAATTCCCTAGACTGCAATCTTTTCAACAAAATAGAAGGATTTTCTATATATTTTTTACTTGGAAAAGGTGGGAAGGTATAGCTCCTACCTCCTTGTCACTACCTGATGAATCCAAGCTTTCATTTTTCCCTTTAAAAATGCTCACTGCAAATCTTGTGGGCAACTGTTTTGTATCTTGTAGTATCTCCTATAGGATCCTGTAGATTTTCCTGTAAGATCTTGTACGTGCTCTTGTGCTAGAGAAAAACTGCTCACTTTCTTTCTTGTAGACTGCTCCAGTAGCCGACATCAACTTTGCTTTGATGTAGTCTTGGCATTGTGAATGCCTCTATGCATGGGAATTAGAATTTTATTTCCTCATATGGCTAATTTAAGTGGGATGGTCTGCTGGAAACCGAGGTACGAGTATCCATTTTTGGACCGTTTTTCCCACTACCACATCATCATTCTCCTTACCTCGTAATCAACTCTCACTTTAGGCATTCATAACTTAACCAATTTCGACCTTATCTTTCCTTTCTCTTGACTTGATTGCTACCACATGTGTAATGAACTAACTATATTCTACTTGTTGACTAACCAAAGGTGGCCAAGTTAACTAGCCACCTTTTCCTTTCAAAACCAACTCTTTCATAAATCTACATGTTTGATCATATTATGATAATGAGATAGTTTAAGCGAGAGACATACCTGTGGTGAGATCCCTTGATGCTTCTTTGTTGGAGAGCGAAGTCCTTGTTGTGTATTTGTTGCATGTGTTTTTCACTCTTCTTTTTTTATTGTCCTCCTTTGATGTTTTTCTTTGATGTGAAGGTACTGGATGGTGATGTTGATGATCCTACAATTGTTGCTAAGCTCTGGAGGATATTCTTTGACCTTTGGATCTCCATGCTAAAGCTAAATGCAACCTGTGATTTTTTTTGTTTTATGGGATAGGATGCTACAGGATTTCCTACAGGATGTCCTATAGCTACCTCTCCCTCAAATTTTTTAATCAATCCTTCACTTCTAGAGCATGAGGATGGTTGGCATGGGTAGAGAAGAGATATAGGGATTGGTGAATGAGAGGTATAGCTTTCATGTGTTATCTCCTTGTTCTCTATCTTTATCCTCTTTATTGTCTTTTTTTAGAAAACTATAATATTTTGAAGCTAACTTTATTGGATGAATGCAGGGGTGATCATGGTGAAGAGAGACATGGTGATCATAGTGGAGAGAGACATGGTGATGAGATGGTGAAGTATACACTTATTTTTTGACATAAGTAGGTCATCCCCTTCTTAGAGGGTTACTTTCCTTGGGATTCCCAAGCCACTGTAATTCCTATAGGATCATACTATAGGTTTTCAGGGAATCCTATAGGTTTACTGAGAATCCTGTAGAAAACACAAAACCCTTACAAACTAAGCTAGATGAGTTCAAAAATGGAGGGAATGATGGAATTATGAAGGATATGGAATGGAGGAATGAGAACATGAACTATATAGGTCCTTTTGATCCTTTCTTATTGCTTTGATACTCCTCCTGCTGACCTCCAAACAACATTTTGAAAGTTTTATTTTCTCTCCTTTTTTAATCTCTTTTTTTGTTTTTTTTCTTTATTTTCTGAAAACAACTAGTCTTCTTCTAAGAGGTTTTCATCCTCGTTGCTTTGCCCTCGGTGCCTCAAAACAGTTTTTCACCTAGATATATAATATATCTATATATATATACTATATTAATATATAATATAAATATTATATATATATATATATAATTATATATATATATATATATATATTATATATATATATATATAATATATTATATATATATATATATATTAGAATATATATAGATATATATATATATTACACCATTGGGTTGCCTCAAGATTTTTTCAACCCAACAGTGGGACTTAGGTGCCTCATGGAGGTTTTCGCCTGAGTCTCCTTTTTTTTTCTTTTTTTTTTCCTTTTTCAATGACTTTATGGGGTGGAAGTTGAGTCTTGCTCCACTATCATAAATGTCTTGCTAATTCGATCAATGAATTCTTTCTTTGACAAGGGCTTCTTGTAGACCTTCAATATGTGCCCATTGACAAGTAAAGTAATAGCCTCTACATCAATGGTTCTTATCTGCATTGAACCATTATCATGACATTTCTCTATGACATAAGGCATTAACCATCTAGTCATTAACGTCCCTTTAAAATATTTATATTTGGAATCATACAACAAATCCCAATCACCTTCTTGAAATTGTTTGTCCTTTATGTTATTTTCATGCCATATCTTCCTTTGAACTTGAATCACCTCACTGTGTAGGAGCACTTGCATTCTAAACTCATCTAATTAATTCAGCTAGAGAAATCTCTCTTGTTGTGCACTAGTGAGATCTATATCTAGTTGTGCTACTATTCTCAATGTATTGTACTCAAATTCAGTGAACAACAGGGCCTTTTTCCCATTGACCAACTAATAGGGAATGAATCTAGTGGTGGTCTTCCAGGTGGTATTGTAGGCGCAAGTGGCCTCAACTAATCTACCTTCCTAATCTTTTCTACTACTGCTAATCACTTTGGTCAGAATGCCCTCCAGCACTTTGTTGGTCACCTCTACTTTCCCATTAGCTTGTGGGTAGTAAGGAGTGGATATTCTATGCTTGATCTTGTGCTAGATTAACAAATTTTCAATCATGTGCAATGTAAACTAGCTGCCTTGATCAGTGGCCAGTTCTCTAGGGTACCCAAAGTTATAAAATACATTTTCCCTTAATAACTCAGCCACTTTCTCCTCTGTTTTTGACTTGATTGCCTTGGTTTCAGCCCACTTGGTCAAATATTTAGTGCACACAATGATGTACTGCTTTTGCATGGATGGAGGGTCAAGAGGTCTAATGAAATCCACTCCCCATTTGTCAAATGGCTTGAAATAAACTTGAGGTTGCAGAGGCATCTCATCCCTTGGAGTAGGATTTCCCATCCTTTGGCACCGATCACAGTGATTAGTATACCTTCTCACATCTTGATGAAGAGTGGGCTAATAATACCCATCCTATAGCACCTTCAATGCTATCCTCTTAGCTGCAAAGTGACCTCCATAAGGCCCAACATGACAGGTCAGAAGGATGTCAAAGACTTCCTCCTCCCTAGTACATCTTCTTAGAATTTGATCCGGGCCTAGTTTGAAGAGCTCGGCCCCAATCCAAGTGAATGGGGTGCTCTTACTCACAATCTTGTTTTTCTCTTTGGAGGAAAAATTTGGTGGTAACTGTGCAGACACCAAGTAGTTTGCTATGTCAATAAACCATGGAGATAGAACTGAAATAACGAATAAGTGTTCATCTGGTGACTGATCATCAACCATTTCTTCCTCCCATATAGGAAAATTTAATCTAGATAAAAAATATGCAACAACATTCTCCTTGCTAGGCTTATCAATAATAGTTAGGTCAAAATTTTGTAATAAAAGTAACCATCTAATAATCTAGGCATTCACACCACATTTATTCATCAAATATTTAATTGCGCCATGCTCAATATGTACACATGTTGGTAACCTATAATGTAATGCCTAAATTTGTTCAATGAATGCACAACAGATAGGAGCTCCTTCTTAGTTACTGTATAGTTTAGTTAAGCCTTTGACAGATTCTTACTAATGAAGTAAATGGCATAAGGTAACTTGTCATCTATCTAGCATAGATCTGCTCCTATGGCTTTGTGAGAGGCATAAACATGTATATGGAAAGGAAGGGCCCAATTTGGGCCTCGGAGAATAGGCGCAGTGGTCAACTTATCCTTCAGGGTGTCCAGGGCCTCTTAACAACTTTTTTACCATAAAAATTTAGAGTCTTTGGCCAATAACCCAAATAAAGGAGAAGCTAACTTGCTAAAGTATTTTTTAGACCTCCAATAGTATTCAACTAAACCTAGAAAACTTTTGACATCTCTCTATTTTTCCAGAGGTGGGACCCTTTGGATGATGGCTTTTTGTTTGGTCCACCTTCAGTTCTTTCTAGAATATTGAATGACCTAGAATAGTCCCTACAGTCATCAAAAACTCACATTTTTTGGGACTAAGGGACAGGTTCATTTCAATGATTTTTTTAAGAACTTTACCTAATTTTGATAGAGCCTCCTGGAAATCACACCTATAGGGTGTAAAGTCATCCATATAAAGTTCTACCAACACCAAAGGAGAGACCCACTTACCATCCGAGATAGGGTAAATCAATCCTGCGTCTAGCATCTTTTGAAGTTCTTCTTTGACTATATACTTGAGAGCTAGATTCATTCTCCTTTGGGGTTTTCGGACTGGTTTGCAACATTCTTTGATTTAAATGTGGTGAATACACACCCTTAATTTCCTTGTAACTCCAAGCAAAGGCATCTAGATGTTCCTTTAGCATGTTGCACAACTTTTCTTCTTGGTGTGTAGCAAGAGATAGGTTTATTTTCAAAGCTCTCTCAGGGCCGAATTCTATGATTTTGACATGGGTGGGGTTTAAATCAACTAATCATAGATCAATCTGATCATTATTCTGGGTTTCCTTTACTACTTCCTCGAATGACAAGGTGCTAGGAGTTGGACTTTGGAGTATGTGTTCAATGAAATCATCTTCATTCGGTTGTCCTCCTCCCATGGTTGTTTCTAAGGTATAGAGTTGGGTTGAGTAGACTTCATCTTCTTCCTCCTATCCCAACCATAAAGGTAAGTCATGTTCTAGAGATGGTTGAGCAGGAGGGTATAGGAATAACTTCTTGGACATATGCCCATTTTTTATATTCATATTTCCTGCCCTGCAGCTGATGTAGGCATTGACAATTTCTAATCAGAGCCTCCCAAGGATGAGAAGATAACTAGTAAGCTTGCCCTTAGTTTGGAGAACTAGGAAGTTTGTAAGGTACTCCCAAGAGTCAATGGAGACCATCACATCCTCCACAATCCCCTTAGGGGTCATTGTGGAATGGTCTGGAAGTTGCAAGACTATTATGGTCCTTCTTAATGAACCCTGGAGATTGAGCTTAAGCATCTTTCCTTATTCATTACATTAATGGCATCCCCAAGATCAATCAAAGTGTGTGGGACAATGGTTCCACTGATGTGCACATCTACTACAGGGCTTCCAGGGTCCAAATACTTTGGGAAAATTACTTGGCCCGACATTAAGTTGGACAGTTGTCCAATGACATTAATGGTAGGGGTTTGTCTTTTTCGCCTCAATGGATGTTTGAAGAACTTCTCCTTAATCAACTTGTTGTAAATAGGTACATCCTTTATGGCTTGGAAAAGTGGAATTTTATCACATATATTTTTCAATTCACCTAGAAGTCCATTCTCTTTTGGAGTAGGTTGGACTAGTTGAGTTAGTCTCTTAGGAAAGGTTGGTCGATTTATTCTGGTCATGATTTCCTCTCTTTCCTCATCACTCTCCCTAGGTGGAGGTGGAGGTTGGTTGTTTGAGAGTACTCTCCCAGATCTCAGGTTGGATTCTTGAATCTCCACAACATAAACAGGATAGGATGTCTTTCCATTGTACACTTGTTGTGCCTATCTATTGTTCAGGTTCGGATTTGGCTGGTGATGAGCCTCATCATTAAGTGATTATATGGGCCTTAATTCACCTCCTAACTTAGTCAAACCAACTATTCTCACAACTTATTGCATACTCGTGATCATATTTTGTTTATTAGATGAGTTAGAGTTGGATATTTTTCTTTGTGGTTTAATGTGCATTTAATGCAAGAATAAAGGATAAAAGCAAGGAACTGTGGCAAAGGCCTTGGTAAAAACTTGAATGGAACAAGGGAGAGGAATTGTAGGAGGTAAATCCTCCTCATTTACTACCCCTCCATTCAAATATTCCTCCATCATCTCGGAGTGCAAACAACCGAATCATGAGGACTAGAAGGCAGCCGAGCAAGTGAAAGTGACAGAAAGAAGCTTATCTTGAGTTGGGAGCCGAGCCTCCATAATTTGAAGGAAGACATTAGAGGCTTCAGATGTATAAGTAGAGAGGCTTAGGACCTCAGTAGGATTCAAATTTTTATTTTAAAACCCTACTTTATTTTTCAGCTGCAAGACTTGTGACAATTTGTTATGTAATCCATGGTTTTGATAATACGAATGAGTTTTGTTTTGAGCTAGCACTAATTTAACTCAGAGGGCTGAAGATATTGGGTTAGGGCCCAACCCTAGCAGTAAAATATCCTCTTTATTGTACATGTATTCTAGCATAGATTCCTGGTTTTCTATTCATTTTCTTAAGTAGTTGCGTTTCAATTACAATAGTATAACGTAGATGATTCATAGTTTTTCTGTTCATTTGCTTAAGTAGTTGCATTTCCATTACAACAGTATAGAGTAGGTGATTCATGGTTTTTCTGTTCATTTTCTTAAGTAGCTGTATTTCCATTACAGCAATATAGCATAGATGAATCATGGTTTTTCTGTTCATTTGCTTAAGTAGTTGCATTTCCATTATAGCATTATAACATAGATGATTCACGGTTTTTCCGTTCATTTGCTTAAGTAGTTGCATTTCCATTACAATAGTATAGCGTAGATGGTTCATGGTTTCTCTGTTCATTTTCTTAAGTACTTGCATTTCCATTATGACAGTATAGCGTAGATGATTCATTGTTTAACTGTTCATTTTCTTAAGGAGCTGCATTCCCATTACACTAGTGTAGAGTAGATCGGTTGTGCTTTAGTTTACTTCCATTTGTGCCTTCTTTCAATTAGTTGGTTAGCTAGGAGAAGAAGATCACCATAAGGTTGTCCAAAACCGTCTCCACCTCACTTCCTCCCTCTCAGATCATGACTTGAGGATGAGACCCTTCATCAACCCCAAAAACATAGGTTTCTAGTTCTCGCATGAGCTTTGCGGTTTGTTGTTTGGTGCAATTACTTGTTTCATTTCACTGTCGTCTTTTTCCATCACTCTCGGTCCACCCTCACCCTCGTGTTTTTTCTGCTGCTTTCATTGAAACCTCCTTCAACACGTTCTTCATGCATAATTTCCTTACCGTCCGATCCACAACAAACCTAATCAATCACTGTCGGATTCATTAGTTTATCCAACATCCATCGTGCATGAATTCTTCCACCTACTTTGTGCACTCCAATATCCACCGTTGATCTATCTCTTGATCTAATGGTGATTGTGTCACCTCAGTACTTTATGCACTTTAAACCCCGCCATCGATCTCCCTTGCCTGATCTAACGACTATCGCGCAATATCACGCAGATTCTTGCACGACCGTTATCCACCTAAGAGCACGTGAGAAAAGTGGCTTTCCTATGCTACATGTCACCTAGTTAGGCTAATCATGTTAAATTTCAGAATCCCACTTACAACTTTGAGGGTGTGCAAGAAACTACTTACTGTCTTCGAAACCTGCTCCATCATTTCTGCACATTTTTTTCTACGATACGATCTCTGTCATCCATATTCCAATTAATCTTGTTCGTCCATCCGTTAACCTCATCTCCCGCAATAAGATCTCTACCCTACATCTTCCAATTAAACCTATTCGTTCATCTATTCATTAAACTGCTTGTGATAAGATCTCTGCCATTCATCTTGTTCGATAACCATGTCCATTCATCTATTCACTAAACTGCCCACGATAAGGTCTTCGTTGTTCATCCTGTTCATTAACCCCGTTCATTCATATATTCACTAAATTGTCCACGATAAGATCTCCGCCACTCATCCTGTTCGCCCATCTATCTACATAATCTCCTACGATAAGATATTTGTTGTTCATCTTTCATTACGTCCTCCTTTCACTGATTTCGTCCTCTCATTTCTCTTCTACTTGAATCCTTCCTAAACTTTGTTCTACGTATCAGTTAAATGTTGCCACCAGATTATTTTAGGTTCCTTTCTTACACATTCTTAGGGTTGATGCTCTTTACTTTTGCAACTTAGATAGAAGCATTAGGTTAGTGATTGATTTAGCAATTTTGCTTCCCATAGCTATTTAATTGGTTAATTAGGTTATGGTGTGGGTTAGCATTACATGTTGTTTTCTTCATTATTGTAGTAGAGTAGCCTTCTCTTAGAATATATTTTCTCTTCTTCCATCAAAGAATCAAGCTTCTTCTGGCCCTATAGAAGTCTGGCTTGGAACCCCTGGGGTCTCTTGCCAGATGAACAGTGACAATAGGTAGGACCTTCACTTTTACTTGTGCATATAGCACTGTCACTTGCAAGTTTGTACGAACCCCAGGCTGATAAGTAAAGTTAGGTGCTATGGGAGTTGCAGCATTCTTGTTTCAATACCTAGGCTCATCACTTTTTGGCGCCATTACTGAGGAGGTGTCTAAGTAGAATGTGGTTATTGCTTCCTTCTATATTCTAGTCTTCAATTTTATTCCATTAGTTTATTTTTGCAAAAGTAATCTAGTAGTTTGCTTTCTTTCATTTGTCATTATCTGCTTTCCTTTCCATTCAGCAAGAAGAATTTCAATTCAACAAGTAGTTTTTTTTCTGTCAGTAGTTTTCATTCAATCAACAATTTCATTTCTGTAAAGTACTTTCTAGATTTAAAGAAAATAGTACAAAAGTCAACCCAAAAACATTTCCTTTCATGCCTTATATGAATAGGGACAATTCAGGGAAATTATTTCCAAATACCCCCATTGCATCCAACAGTCAACCTTCTCTCTTCTTCGGTGACTGTGAACTGGAAGAACATTAAGGTGAGAAACCTTACATATTTGAAGAACCTACAGGGGAAGAAGAAGAGGAAGAACCCATTCCTACTAAACCAATGGCTGAAAACTGAAATGGCAGAGGGAATAGAGAGAGAATTGAGGGTGCCTTCCCCATCAGGGAAACCAATGGAGACACTAAGATGAAGAATATAATCCCCTCTGATCTACCTCATTTCCATGGCTTGACCATAGAGGACCCTGACACTTTCCTATTTGATTTTTTTTTTATATGCCAAACTTATGACTATATAGATGATGAGAAAAAGTTAAAACTATTTCCATCTACCCTCAAGGATGCAACATTGCTCTAGTTCATGGGTTTACCTGGAGATAGCATCACAAATTGGGCTCAGATGCAACAGGATTTTAACAACAAATATAGGGAGTGTCGTAGGTAAAAGGATACTAAAGAAGAGATTTTCATGATGACCATAGGCCAGGATCAATCCTTAGAAGACTATGAAGAAATATTTAAGCTCAGTTACAAAAGGGCTAGGTGCACACCTGACCATAAGTCACTAAAGTTGGTCCTACTCAGAGGAGTAAGGGAAGATCTTTTGGATACCTTAGATTTGTTAACAAGAGGAGATATCTACGAATTACCCTATGAGTATATCAAGACTGTCTTTATAAACAATTCTAGGGTGACCAGGAAAAAGATTAGGAGTAGTCAACCTATGGCCAATACATCATCTTCCAACTCATCCATCAAGGGTGAAATTGGAAATATTTTGGAGGATTTCAAAAGTAAGATACTACAAACCCTTGCCTTGCAATTGGACACCATGAACATCAAAAGGAATCAAGAGGAAGAAGAGAGAGCCTTGGCCATATTTTTTCCTAGATGCACCAGGAGGTATACTAGGAATGAATGTCTACTGAACTATATCGAGATTTGCTCGGTCTGTGAAGAAAACTGCTCGATAGACAAGTGCCCTTCTTTACCCGAACTCAAAGTTGTATGTCAAGGAGATGAAGGGGTCATCGAACAACTTTGCTACATCAACCAAAGGAGACCTCCTGGGTATAGACCATACTAACAAGGTATGCAAGGGTCATCCCATGCATATTACAAACCCAACTAGACCACATGTATACCTTCTTGGGGACCCCCTACTCATCCTTCCTGGTCTACAACCCCTCCTTGGTCCTATGCATCTCAATATCATTCCCAGCCAACCAACGAGTCATTTCAACCTTATGTTCAGCCACAACCTTAGTGGAATACCCCACTCCAGGGGTGGAGGCCCCAATTCAACAATGTTCTAGCCCTATTGCCTCCACCAACTACCCAACTGCAAATCCTGCACTCTGCTCCACCCAAGGAACCCCAAATGCTTGCCTAACCAAATCTTAACCCAAACAATAGGCAGGTTCAACAAGTATACAATGAAGAGATATCATACCTAGCTTATGTTGTAGAAATCCAGGAGATCAACCTAAGATCTGGGAGAATTCTCCCCGACAACCAACCTCCATCTCCACATAGGGAGGTTGAGGAAGAAAGAGAGGAAAGCAACCTTAAATTAAATCCACCCTTTCCTGAGAGATTAACCCAACCACTCTAGCCTACCCCAGAAGAAACTGAACTTCTGGGAGAATTGAAAAATATATGTGTAAATATTCCCCTTCTCTAGGCAATCAAAGATGTTTCCATTTACAATAAGTTGATTAAGGAGAAATGATTCAAGCATCCAGGAAGAAGAAAAAGGGATGCCCCTACCGTTAATGTCATTGGGCAACTATCTAACTTAATTTTGGGCTAGGTAATATGTCCAAAATATTTCAACCCTTGAAGCCCTATAGTAGATGTGCACATCAATGGCACCATTGTCCCACACACTCTGATTGATCTTAGGGCTACCATTAATGTGATTACCAATGACACCATGCTCAAGCTCAACCTTCAAGGGTCATCGGGGAAGACCACAACAGTTTTGCAACTTGCAAATCATTCCATAATCACCCTTGAGGGAATTGTGGAGGATGTGATGGTCTCCGTTGACTCTTGGGAGTACCCTGCAGATTTTCTAGTTCTCTAGCCTATGGCTAAGCTTACTAGTTACCCTCTTATCCTTGGGAGGCCATGTTTGGCCATACTTGATGCTTACATTAGCTGAAGAGCTGGGAATATTACCATCAAGAATGAACATATGTCTAAACAATTAGTCTTATAAACTCTTGCTCAACCTACCCTAGAGCATGATTTACCTTTATGGTTGGAGGAGGAGGAAGAAGATGAGGTTTATTCTACCCAACTTTATTCTTTGGAAGCAACCATAGGAGGAGGACAACAAGATGAGGATGACTTAATTGAAAACCTGCTCCAAAGTCCAACTCCTAGTTCATTACCATTAGAAGAAGAAGTAGGGGAAACCCGAAAAATCATCCAATTGACTTATGCTTGGCCAATTCCAACCCACTCCGTGTCAAAACCATAGAATTCGGCCTAGAGAAAACTTTAAAAATTAATCCATCTCTGTCTGCTCTTGAAGAGGAAGAGTTATGCAACATGTTGAGAGAAAACCTAGAAGCATTTTCTTGGAGTTACAAGGAAATGAAGGGAGTACACCCTTCAGTGTGTACTCACCACATATACATCAAAGAAGGTTGCAAGCCAGTCAGGCAACCACAAAAGAGGATGAATCTATATCTTAAAAACATAGTCTAATAAGAACTGCAAAAACTACTAGATGCAGGATTCATTTACGCTATCTCAGATAGTGAGTGGGTCTCTCCTTTAGTCTTAGTTCCCAAGAAAAATGGTAAGTGGAGGATTTGTGTCGATTATAGGGAATTGAGCAAAGCCATAAAGAAGGATCATTTTCCCTTACCCTTCATTGACCAAGTGCTAGATGGCCTGGCAGGGAAGAAGTCTTTTTCATTCCTAGATTGATTCAGTGGATACAACCTGTTAGTGTCAGTCTTTCCAGCCTTCCTCCCATGATCAAATATACTCTTACAAAGTGATTTTTGAAGTGTCAAGGTCAAATTTTGTCATTTCAGTGAGTCTTCAAGCAAAATTTGGTCACTAGGCATTAGGTCTAGGGTTTGTTTTCACTCTTTTCAAAGTTGCCCAAATTCCAATCTATGTCATCATTCAAGCTGAGTCTATCATCATTCATAGGGTTTTCATTATCATGTCAGTGTCTAATGAGTCATTTTACATCTTGTTCATGCTTCAGTTGTGCCTTGGCAAGTTCATTTCCCTCTCCTAGGGTTTTGAAGCCAATTTTTCTTGGACGGTCAAATCAAAGCAAAACTTGTATCCAGATGTTCATA
>APFE031370737.1:29351-42307 GCA_000404065.3 Pinus taeda
ACAAGGGGTTTGAGGGGTGCAGGTAACCCCACTCTATGGGGTCTAGGGCAGCACCCCAAAATTTTTTTTTTTTAGACCCTATATTAGGTTGGGAAGACCTACCTATGGTTTTTTGCATGATTTTTCGCACATGGTTTTTGACGCGATGGTTTTTTGGTCCATGGTTTTAGACGCAATGGTTTTTGGTCCATGGTATTAGATGCTTCGGTATGTATAAATATGTACTGTAACATTGAAAGGAACATAATGAAAAATCAAGCTGGTAGTCCCAGTTTTGGGATCGAGGTGAAAATCTCTGTGTATATATGTTTTATGTGTTATGCTCTTGCATTGTTTATTTTATGTGTTTTAGAATTTGTATGTAGCTAATTTATGTACGGGGTTAAAACCTACATGATCCAGGAGCTCCATAGCAGTAGCAGCAACATCAGATCTTCAGTCATAGATTCCTACAAAAGCCAATAAACCATTAGTATACAACAGAGGAGGAAGAAGAATGACCATCAACAACACCTCTGATCTTCAACAACTGCAACATGGCATCTTGACCACAAGTAAGTATCCCACTCACTCACTCATATGCATCATTTGATCAAAAGTTGTAAAGGGTACGAGGTAGTTGGTTTATAAGTGAAAAGGTGGCAAAAAGGAAATTCTTTAACAAGTCAAAAGAGAACACAAGGAGGATGATGCTGAAATGGAGGAGGAAACGAAGGAAGAAACTGATGGAGATGAGAAAGAATAGAAAAAGGAAGAAGATAAGAAAAACAGAGAGGAATAAGGCAATGAAACAAAAGGGGAAGAACAAAAGGAGGAGTCACCTAGGGTGTTTCCATAGGTCCTTGAGGGGGAGGCAACAACTGCCATCACTACTCTCAGCACACTAGTGAAGAAAAAAGGGAAAAGAAGGAGGCAAACCCCTTTATATTTCAAAACAAGAAAGAGCACTAGAATCAAACAAGGGGAGCCACAAATATTAGCGAAAATACCTATTGATATTGAAGCTTCCCCTACACCAAGGGACAAAGAAGCAATAATCCTATTCTCTTTACCTCAGAGAACAATGTCTACAATTTCATATTAAAACACTAGCACAAAGGGGCACCATGCCATTTCAGGATTGTAGGTAGTTTATTGATCTTTGTGATCAAAGTGCACTAGAGGATAGAGCCAAAATGGATGAGTTTTACTTGCACAACATGGCCCTCACAGACATGAATATTTGGGATTCTAATGCAAAGCTAGGAGATCTAAAATTAAAGGCTTTGGAATTATTGATGAACCATGAAAAGTCAAAGGATGCATAGATGAAAAGAATATTGGCCAGAGAGAAAAATGAACCTTTTTTCATTAGAGTTGAACAATCAAATCCGATGTCCCTAATCAACACCCATAATCTAATTGAAAATGATCCTTAGCTGGCACCTAGATATATTGCTTCCCAAGAGCAAGCAATTCCACATTTTGAGGATATGTTTAGGCTGATAAGAGATGATAATATACATGCTTGCTAAAGGAGATGGAACACACTGCCACATAGCATGAAGACGAGAGAATATCACTCCCCTCAAAGGTTGAGAGAGGCACTCAACAAGACACATATGTATAAGAAATCAATGCAAAGGTTGAAGGTCAATTGGATAGGCATAAAACTCAGTCCACCACTCCTCTTAGGGATGCTAGAAGGGAGAAAAGAAGAAGAGGAAAAGAGGCAGTGGGAAGAAGTAGAAAGAAAAGAATGCTTCTATGAACAAGAAGAAGAGACCACAACAAAAGCATGGGATGTCAGAGAGGCTACCAGAGCCATGAAGGACATGAAATTGAATAAGATGTTCAGAGGATGAGCAACACTCTCAGTAGGGGGGTGATGATGAGCCTCATCATTGGGTGATTACATGGGCCTTAATTCACCTCCTAGCTTAGTCAAACCAAATATTCTCACAATTTATTTCATACTTTTGATCATATATTGTTTATGAGATGAGTTAGAGTTGGATATTTTTATTTGTGGTCTAATGTGCATTTAATGCAAGAATAAAGGATAAAATCAAGGAAATGCGGCAAAGACCTTGGTAAAAAATCGAATGGGACAAGGGAGAGGAATTATAGGAGGTAAATCCTCCTGATTTACTACCTCTCCATTCAAATATTCCTCCATCAGCTCAGAGTGCAAATAGCCAAATCATGAGGAATAGAAGGAAACCAAGAAAGTGAAAGTGACAGAAACCAGTTTATCTTGAGCTAGGAGCCGAAGCTCCCTAATTTAAAGGAAGTCAAGGGAGACTTCAGATGATAAGTACAGAGTCTTAGGACCTCAATAGGATTCAATTTTTTATTGTAAAACTCTACTTTATTTGTGAGCTGCAAGACTTGTGACAGTTTTTTCTATAATCCATGGTTTTGATAATAAGAATGAGTTTCATTTAGAGATAGAACTGAGTTAACTGAGAGATCTGAAGCTCTTGGGTTAGTGCCCAACCCAAGCAGCTAAAGCTCCTCTATATTGTACATGTATGCTAGCATAGATTCCTAGTTTTATGTTCATTTTCTTAATTAGTTTTATTTCCATTACAGTAGTATAACATAGATGATTCATGGTTTTTTTGTTCATTTTATCAAGTAGTTGCATTTCCATTACAACAGTATAGTGTAGATGGTTCATGGTTTTTTTGTTCATTTCCTTAATTAGCTGCCTTTCCATTACAAGAGTATAGTGTAGATGATTCATGGTTTTTCTGTTCATTTGCTTAATTAGCTGCCTTTCCATTACAACAGTATAGTGTAGATGATTCATGGTTTTTCTGTTCATTTGCTTAAGTAGTTGCATTCCCATTACAGTAGTGTCGAATAGATCGATTGTGCTTTAGTTTACTTCCAATTGTGACTTCTTTCAATTATCAGGTTAGCTAGGAGAAAAAGATCACCATAAGGTTGTCCATAGGCGTCTCGACCTCACCTCCTCCCTCTTGGATCATGACTTGAGGAAGAGACCCTACAACAACCCCAAAAATATAGGTTTCTAGTTCTCGCATGAGATTTGGAGTTTGTTGTTTGATGCAGTTACTTGTTTCATTTCACTGTCATCTTTTTCCATCACTCTCGATCCACCCTCACCCTCACTGGTTTTCTGTCATTTTCATCGAAACCTCCTTCAGCACATTCTTCATGCATAATTTCCTTACATCCAATCCACAATAAACCTAATGAATCACCATTTGATTCATTGGTTTATCCAACGGCCATCGCACATGAAATATTCCACCTACTTTATGCACTCCAATCTCTATCATTGATCTATCTCTTGATCCAACAACTATTACATCACCTCAATACTTTATGCACTTTAAACCCCCACCATTGATATGCCTCACCTGATCTGATGGCTTTTGTGAAATATCCTGCAGATTCTTGCATGACTATTATCCACCCGAGAGCAAGCGAAAAAAGTGGTTTTCCCGTGCTACGGATCACCCAATTAGGCTAATCACGTGAAAGTTTAGAATCCTGCTTACAACTTTGAGGGCATGCGAGAAATTTGTTACCACATTCGAAACCCCTCCATCATTTTCGCACCGTTTTTTCCATGATACGATCTTTGTTGTCCATCTTCCGATTAATCCTATTCGTCCATCTATTAACCTCATCTCCCAAGATAAGATCTCCACTGCCCATATTTTGATTAACCTTGTTCGTTCATCTATTCACTCTATTGCACACGATAATATCTCTGTCGTTCATCCTATTCAGTAACCCTGTTCATTCATCTATTCACTAAACCGCCTACGATAAGATCTTTGTCACTCATCTTATTCATTAACCCTATTCGTTCATATATTCACTAAACTGACCACGATAAGATCTCCACCGCTCATCCTATTCGCCCATATATCTACGTAATCTCCTATGATAAGATCTCTGCCGCTATCATTACATCCTCCTTCCATTGATTTCATCCTCCGAATTCTCTTCTACTTGACTCCTTCCCGAACTTTGTTCTACATATTAGTTAAACGTTGCCACCAGATTAGTTTAGTTTCCTTTCTTAAACATGCTTAGGGTTGATGCTCTTTACTTCTGCGACTTAGATAGCAGTATTAGGTTAGTGATTGATTTAGAAATTTTGCTTCGCATAGCTATTTAATTAATTAATTAGGTTATGTTTCGAGTTAGCATTACATGTTTACTATACTAGAGTAGCTCTCTCTTAGAATAGATTTGCTCTTCTTCCATCAAATAATCAAGCTTCTTCTGGCCCTTTAGAAGTCTGGCTTGGAACCCCTAGGGTCTCTTGCTAGATGAACTGTGATAACAAGAAGGACCTTCACTTTTACTTGTGTCTATAGTAGTGCCACCTCCAAGTTTATATGAACCTCGGGTTAATAAGTAGGTTGGTATCCCTAGGAGTTGTAGCATTCTTGTTGCAATACCTAGGCTCATCAGTTGGGCAGGAATTTGAGGTTGTTTAGGTGGAGTAGGGTGTAAAATATGTGGTTGAGTAGGTGGTGAAGGAAATAAATATGGATCATTGTTGTATGGGGGCCTCCACCCCTGGGGTGGTGCATTTCACTAAGGTTGTGGTGGAGCATATGAATGAAATGACTCGCTGGTCACTGGGAATGGTATTAAGAAGCAAAAGGCTAAGGAGGAGGTGTAGACTAGGAGGGATGAGTAGGGGACCCCCAAGAGGGAATAGATGTGGTTTAGTTAGGGTTGTAATATGCATGGGATGACCCTTGCATGCCCTGCTGGTATGAATGAGGCCCGTGATGTCTCCTTTGATTTATGTAGTAGAGTTGTTTAGTCACCCCTTCAGTTCCCTGATACGTAGCTTTTAGTCCATGTTGAGAAGGGAACTTGTCTGTGGAGTGGTTTTCTTCATAGACCAAGTAGACTTCAATCAGATTCAATGGACATTCCTCCTACTTTCTCTTGATGTGCATAGTGTCCATATGTAGGGCAAGGATTTGCAACATTTCACTCTTGAAATATTCCATCATATTTCCAATTTCACCTTTGATGGATGTATTGGAAGAGGATGAATTGACCATTGATTGACTCCCCTACCCATTTTCCTAGCTGCCCTATAATGCTTCCTAAAGATAGTCTTGATATCTTCATAGGGTAGTTGGTAGATCTCCCCTCCTGCTAGCAGGTTTAGGGTATCCAGAAGATCTTCCCTTACCCCTGTGAGTAGGACTATCTTTAGTGACTCAAGATCAAGTGTGCGCCTGGCCCTTTTGCAGCTAAGATGGAATCTTTCTTCATAATCCTCTAGGGATCCATCATGCCCTAAGGTCATCCTAAAATTTTCCTCTTTAGTGTCTTTGGACCCATAGTAGTCTCGATACTTCTTGTCGAAGGATTGTTGAATCTGAGCCTAGGTTGTGATGTTATCCCTAGGTAAACCCATGAACCAGCGCAAAGATGCAACCTTGAGAGTGGATGTGAATAGTTTCAACTTATTCTCATCATTGGTGTAATCATAAGTTCTGCATATGACAGAAAACTCAAATAAGGAAGTGTTTGGATATTTTGAGGTCAGGCGATGGAAATGGGGAAGAGTAAAGGGGCTTATGTTTTTCATCTTGGTATCCCCATTAGTTTCTCTGAAGGGAAAGGGACCCTTAATTCTTTCTCTATATCCTCTATCATTTCTATTTTCGTCCATTAGGTCAGTTGGAATGGGTTCTCCCTCTCCTTCTCTCCGTGTAGGCTCTTCAAATATCTTTGGTTGTTCACCTAAGGGGTCTTCCAATTCACAGCCAATGAAGAAGAGGGAAGGTTGATTGTTTGAAGCGATGGGGGTATTTGGTATAATTTTTCCTAAGTTATCCCTATTCCTATGAGGCATGAGATAAGTGTTTTTATTTTTTGTTTTGTTTTGTTTTTGAAATCACAAACTAAATGGAAACTAACTGGCTAAATGAAAACTAACTACTTGAATGAAATCTCACTTGCAGAATGGAAAATAAATCAAACTAAATTACTTTTGTAGAAATGAAGCTAATAGCAAGATGTCAGAGATAAGAAATGGAAGAAAGAAAGAAGAAATCACATATTACTTAGACACCTCCCCAATAGTGGTGCCAAAAAGTGATGAGCACCAGTATTGCAGCAAGAATGTTGTAACTCCTCGAGCTACCAACTTTACTTTATCAACCCAAGGTTCATACAAACTTGGAGGTGACAGTGTTGTATACACAAGTAAATGTGATGGGTCCACTCTTTTTCACTGCTAAGCTAGTGATAGACCACTAAGGTTTTTCAAACCAAACTTCTATTGATTCAGAAGAAGCTTGATTACCAATGAGGAAAAAGGGAAATCTACACTAAAAGAAATCTTGTCTATTGCAGTAAGGAAAAAGACTAAAATCTAATGCTTAAACACACCATTCATCTAATCTAACTACTAAGAGGATTTTCTTCAAGAGAGTGCTAAATGTGCAATCCTACTGTCCTAGGCATGCAATTTGAAATATCAAACATTCTACTGATGTGCATGTAAATGAACAAAATAACTCTTTTTTCTTTTTTGTCTTTTTTGTGTGAAAGCTAAATTATCTTGGCGATGTGGCAGGTGGATTAGGGATGATGATGAATGGTCAGATGGCTTGGGAGGCGAGTATGGGTCCTTTTATAGTTTCCTAGGGGCTTTTTTCCACAATTCGGCCTCAAAACAGGCCACTACAGGTCAACCTACGGGATGTTTTAATTTGTCCTACAAGATGTCCTAATGCTTCTATAGGATCCCCTATATTCCTATAGGATACAACTGAGAGGAAGTGGAGGTATTTGGAAGGTGATTTAAGGCTTAGGGAAGGTGAATGGTGGGTGAAATGAAGCAAGGGAGTGCCTAGGACTCCTTCATAACTCAAAAACAAAGTTGTGAGATGGTTGGATTTTCTCAACAAACTTGGAGAAGTATTCTTGTGAAATGATTAATCTAGTGAGGGATTTAGTGAAGGAAAGTGATAACCATGGATGGATGAGGTTAGGATGGGGTTGTTGATCATGAAATATCTCTATACTATTGAAACTCCTACACTACATCAATCATTGGCATTTATCCATAAATCATGTAAATAAGAAGGATTTCAATTAACTAAGGAAAACTAAATTTCATGAGCTAGTTGCCTATTTCATGCATGGGAAAGCTTATAGGGTGATATGAAACCTTGATGAAAACTAATGTAAGATTGAAGATAGTAGAAATGAAAATTAAATCCTATTCTTGAAAACTCGTAAAATGCTTATCTAAGTAACAGAAAACCCTAAATTCCATGAGAAATCATAATTCTGTCTTTTTGGGGCTGCATTGGAGTTCTTTCCTCAAACCATGGTCCCTAAAGGGAGGAGTGAGGCCAAATCCACCTACTAACAACTTTTTTATATTCCTTTATATTCATAAGCTAATGTTGAAGCAATGCACAAATTTAAGCAAACTAATCAAATCCACAACTACTTATAATGAAATAATGCTAAAGAGAATTCAACCATTAATATATGAAATCAACTAAGCATACAAATACAAGAAGACGAGCCTTTGTTGCTGGGGTTGGGCCCTAACCGAACAGCTTCAACCCTCCAAGTCAAGTTAGTGATGGATCAAGAAAATGCTCATTCTCATTATCAAATCAGAAAATTACATAACAATGTCTTCCATAAGTCTTGAACTCGAAATTGCCTATTGTTTTTACATCAAAAATTAGAATCATAATGAGGCTCTAGGCCTCCTTATTTATAAAAATGAAGTCTCCAACAACTTTCTTAAATCTAGGGAGGCTTAGCTTCCAAACTCAAGATAAATTGGCTCTTTAACTATCATTGTCCTGACTGCCTTTTGATCTCCATGACTTGGCTTCTTGTAACTCCGAGCTAGTGTGAATTGATGGAGGAATATTCAAATGAGTGAGGAGTAAATGAGGAGGATCTATATCCTAAAGTATCTCCTCCTTGTCTCATTCGAGTTTCAGCCCTTAATTAGCCAAAATTTCCCTGATTTGCTCTCAAAAACCTACAACCAATGCACATTAGTCCACTAGGCATAATATCTCACTTTGACTCATCTCATTAAGAAAAATATATAAGAAATATATCATAAATAATGAGAAGAGTTGATTTGAATAAGCTAGGAGGTGTATTAAGGATGATATAGCTACCCGATGATGAGGCTCATCAACATGCAGGTTGACTTCTTTGAAGTAGTGTATGCATTCTGACATATGATTTTTGAGGTTGCAGTTGGTTATTGTTGTTGATGCAGTGTTCTGGGTTCATATCTGTGTACTAGTTAGAGTGATATGTCTGTTCTAGTTGATTGGTTGAATTTTGATTAAGTATCTGTTGATTGAGCTTTTCTTGATTGCTTGATTCAGTTGTGGTTGATTTAGAAATTAATGATTAGGTGATTCAGTTATGTCACGAGTTTCAATGATTGATTGATTTAGTTGTGGTTGATTCAGAAATTGATGATTGGGTGATTCCGTTATGTCAAAGGTTTCAATGATTGATTGGTTCAATTGTGGTTGATTAAGAGATTTCTCATTGGGTTTCAGTGATTGGTTAATGCAGATGTATTTGATGGTTGTATTGCAGTGGTAATTTATTTTGAGCTTCAATGTTACTAATGGGTCCAGTATGAAAATTTGATGAAATGTGGTCTACATATTGTGTTGATATGCACTAAGAGTATTCAATCTAAAAATTTATGAAACGTGGTCCTTGGAGGAAGAGTGAAGGTAGTATCCTTCTTTAGGCCGATGCCTATGCATTGGTAAACATATTAGCCAGTATACGAGCTAGGGGGTTGGAGCTCCCTTATAGTAGCAATTCGAGAATGAGTGAAGGTTGTATCCATTTGTAGGTTGGTGCCTATGTACTGGTAAATATATCAGCCAGTACAAGAGCTAGGGGGTTGTATCCCCCTTCCATTAGAAGTTGGAGAGCGAGAGAAGGTTATAGCCTTCTACAGGTGGGTGCCTGTGTACTAGTATGAGTTTGCGCGAGTAAATGATTGTAAACATTCTTTTTATATTAAAAAGAAGATAGATACAATAATAGAAGGTGGTTTTCTCCCACATTGGGTTTCCACCTTAAATATTGGTGTTCATGTGTGTTGCTTATGTGTGCTGGTTTATTTATTACATCACATGGTTAATGTTTATATAATGGTTAATAAATTACTAATTCACTAACTGATGACAAATGATTTTTTATGTGATTTTGCTGAAATTATTCTCACAAACAGATTATGGATCACAGTAGTCTAAATTCTTTAATGTGATGGATTAACTGAATTGTAAGATCACTGGATATACACTTATAGTCTTAAGAATAGTCACGTACACATGGAGGTTCCATTCAGTAAAGTTGTGTATAGAAATCTGAAAATTAAAGGTAAAAAGTTATTGATTTGTAAATACTTATTCACACCCCCCCCAGTATTTTATGCAACATAAGTCCCATATGACCACGCTTCGGCACATTAAACCTCTTTTTTTCCATTAGATAATTATTTTTTAACTTTAATATGTTCATTAGGAAGGTTTATGGATAATTGCTTATTTGTGCCTCATATTATTTAGTTTTGTGGAATATTGTGAAAATATTGGGAATATTATGAAGATTTGGAGGTGGAGATAATTTGGGGACTTGCTCCCTACTATAGTAGGATCAATATTGAATAATAAATGAACAAAATATCATGAAATCATCCACAAATTTTGCGGCTCCAATGATTGAGAAAATCTAGTTATGTGTTCCTTGTCATTTAATGCAGATTCCTAATGTTGGGAACCATATCCACTACTTGAGGAGTTTGGGAGGGGAAAGCTTCCTCCTTACATGGGGAATGCTTCCTAATAATTTTTTATAGCTACTAAGTCAAATTTACCTCTAGGGGTTGATTTTTCTTAGCATTCTTGTGGAGAACACATATTTTTGCAGCTCCACTTTCATTTCTTATAGGGAAGTAATTGTATTGATGGATATAATGAATATTTGTTCCATGTTCAACTTCTAAATCTTGTTATCCTTCATAAGAATATGAGTTTCCTTTCGATTTCCTATCCTAGGAGCCTCAGAGCCCTTTTGTATCATTTACTTTTCATCCTTTCACTCTTATTCACATGCATCTCTTGTTCTTATTTTTTTCTATTTTTTCATTTAGTATTAGTGATTTCTTGTTGTAGGATTGGGTTAGATGGTTGAAGTAAGTTCTTTTGTAGGATCCGATTCATGAATTCATCCTTTAGACAACTTTTTACGGCCACAATAATCACTTAACTACTTGTATTAATTTACTTATTCCCAAATGTAATTTTCTAGAAGTCCCTTGTGGCAAATAGTAGCAATTTCAAATAGTTTTTAGAACATGATAACAAGCTTCAATAGAGTTGATTCCAATTGCATTAGATCAAAAAAAAATTCTAGTTAATAACAAAATTTACCCCATTGAATTATCCCTTTATTAGGTTAGGCATTTGATACATTAACTACCTCACTAGTTCTCGAATTTCTAGATTTTAGACTAGTGATTTTCTGCTATTTTTTAGCATGTGTTAACATGGATATTTTTGAGTGATTCAACTTGGAACAAAGACCTATGACATCACATTAAATAATTAAAAATTATCCCGTCCAATTTTTATTCCATTTACTTGGTCATTTGGTGAATTATATCTTCCTGTTTAAAATATGTAACTTCTTGTAACAACCTGTGACTTCCTGTAGTAACTTCCTTTAGCACTCTTCGAGAATGTATATACTTACCCATGTTTGCTCAAAATATTGGTTTGTGTCCCTTGGGTTGAATCATAACCCATAGGCTCTAAATCAATGAAAGAGGAGGAATAAACAAAACTTAGGACTTTCCTTTTTACTTCTGCAAAACATCTCAACAATTTGGGTTAATGGACAGATTTATGAAAAGCATAATACAATGATGATTTTCTTTATTGTCACATCAAATGAACTTTGTCAATGGATCTGAACTCTTTGAAATGTAATGATTGATATTTAGTTCATTATATTTTATTTATGTAATTAGAATATGCTTTGTTTCCTTGTATTTTCTTTCCTGCAATAGGTTAAGGTTTCCATATCTGCAATTAGTTTAGGATTTGATTTCATTACATTCACTCAATTACATCATGACAGTGAAGGAAGGACACATTGTATGTTTCATATATAGTTTCAATATCTCTTAAGTTTTTACAAACCCCGGGTTGATAATTAAAGTTGTTAACCTTGGGAGTTACAACATTCTTATTGCAATACTGAGGCTCAACATCTCGTTCTTACTAAGAGGGTGATCTTGTCATTGTTTATGATCAAAAGATCAACTTATCAAGGGTAGGAACTCTTCAATCAATGTGGCTTAGTACTTATATTGTCACTTGAGTCATTTCCAAAGGGGACAATGAGCTTACAAACCATGATGGCATCCCACTCACTAAGCCCTGCAACAAGTTCTATCTAAAAAAATATTATGCTTAAATAACACATGATTTGTAATTTTATGTACAAATTTTATCACTTTTGGTGTGCTTATTTTTAGTTTCTTGTTTTTGGCTGAAACATGGTTGAAAAAAATGTTTTGGAATAACCTGTTCAAAGTTTTTTGTTTAAATCCAACGTTTCATACTTCTATGTGAGTCCATCTTCAGGGTAATGCCCAAAATCTTGAGAATATTGGTGTGGATTAGGGCAAAGAAAATGAAACTATATATATAATGATAGATGAGGGGAATGATCTTGAGTTGGCTATTAGGAATTTTAATTTTAGCTTTTAATAAAATTTATTAGGTTAATTTAAGAGATAAGTTTAATTAGTTAGCAAGTTATATGTGTGAAAAAAATTCTTTTTTATAAATTGATTAATTTAATCAAATCTTTGCATCTATTATTCTCATAATAGGGTTTTTGCTAAAGCAAGAGTCAGTCCTTCTATTATCTTGTCACAAAAATATATTGCATAAAATACAACATGCCCAAAGAGGAAGCAGGCAGAAAAATAAAGCAGATTCTTCCAGCTTAGGGAAGAGAGACAACTTTTCGAGAATCGGGCCTCAGGCCCAAGAAAACCAAAACACCTAGCTTCCACCACCTGAACCCTGACACGAGGTCAAGCAGTCGAGGGAAAAATGGAGTAAAAACAAGAGAACCCAAAAAACTTTAAGCAGACCCAAAGAGGGGAATAGAGACCTAAACAAAAAGACTTTGGCTCCACTGGGGTTCACCCGGACCCACTAACCTGCTTATTGATCCTAAGCCATTGATTTACAACTACATGATCCAATGACTAAGGGAAATATCGGGCGGAGAAGAAGAAAGAGGAATACCCGCCTAATGAGGGCAATATTCTCTCTCCTCCGAGAGCCACATGTTGAACGCTAAGTGGCATCGGATACATTTCTGAGAAACCACTTTGGGTTTTGAGGATGCTTGATAACCCAAAAACCGCTTTGATGCCCAATAACCCGAAACCCATGGATACTCTGCACCACCATTCGACTGAGCCACCTATAAGAAAGGATTATCTCCATTTTCCTAGTTTCCCACTCACTAACCAAGCTCCCTACAGAACCAATGAGAAGGAAATCTATGGTATCCCACTGCAAGACTCGAATATGCCAAATATCAGCTTGTCTTTCTATCGAACCCCTATCATCCATTGATTAAAGTTTAATTGGCGGATTCCATTCCTATGTTGATACTGCTCCTTGTCTGTGAGGGCCAGAGTATAACAACCCTCACGTAGTTGACTTATGGATACTGACTCCCACAAGCAACACCTGTTGTCTCTTGTGCATCTCACACTGTTAGCGGGAAAACTAGTGTCCATTCAAATCTACTAGTCCCACTAAGATGGGTAGCTATCTTAGAAACAAACAAACTAAAGTCACTTGTGTTTTCCTTTATGAGAAATAGATGAGAGAGAAGCAGAGAGTACCAAC
>APFE031370765.1:0-16459 GCA_000404065.3 Pinus taeda
ATGCTTGCTGGTTTGATTTCAAGGTCGTATTCTTGTAAAGAAATGATCCAATTTGCTCTTTTTTCACCCACATCTTTCTGTATTAAAAGATTTCTTACCGCTGGAAACGGTACTATGACCTTGGTATGGGTTTTAAGTAAGAAAGGTCTGAAATACTTGATCGCTTTGAAAATGGCGTATGCCTGTTTCTCTACGTCTGAATAATTGAGTTCAGACCCTTGTAAATTAGAGCTAAAACATGCGATTGGAGCTTCCGCTTTCTCTTGATTCGCTTGAGTTAGAATCGCGGCATATGATTTTTCTAAGGTGAATGTGTATAAGATAAAAGATTCTGAAAAATTCGGGGTTGCTAAAGACAGAGTATTAATGATAGCCTGTTTGATCAGATTGAATGCTTCATGCTCGTCTAGACCCCATTTGAAATTTGAATTCTTTTTTATCATGGTTTGCAAAGGAGAAACAATTCTTGAAAAAACTGGGACAAATCTTTTCACAAAATTGATTTGACCAAGAAAGGATTGCATGGCCTTTTTATTATGAGGCAGGGATATTTCGGAAATTTCTTTGATTCTATCAGGTTCAATGTGAATGCCAGATTTTGATACTATGAATCCTAGAAGTTTCCCTTCACTTAATGCGAAAAAAGATTTCTTTGGGTTAAGTGAAATCCCATACCTTAAACATCGTTGAAAGATTTGTTTTAGGTCTCTGAGATGATCGCCTTGCTTCTTAGAGTATACTGTTATATCATCTAAATAAATCACTACGACTTTATTTACTAAACCTTTGAATGCGATGTCCATATCTCTTTGAAACGTAGCGCCGGAATTGATTAAACCAAATGGCATCTTCCGATATGCATATGTGCCCCATTTGGTTCGGAATTTGGTTTTTAGCTGATCATCGGGATGTACCAGCACTTGGTTATATCCTGAAAATCCATCCAAAAAAGACATTAATTCTGAACCTTCTACTGCCTGTAATATTTGCTCCATAGGAGGGAGGGGAAAATTATCTTTTAGACAGGCTTTGTTGAGGTTCCGAAAATCGATGCAGTTTCTAATATCTCCGCTTTTATTTCTAACGGGTACCATATTGGAGACCCACTTGTAATGTCTGACGGGGAAAATTATTCTGGCCTTTAACAACTTATTCAGCTCAGTCTTTATTTGATTTTCTAGATTGGGGTGGATTTTTCTGAGTTTCTGCTGGACAGGTTTTTCATTGTCGATCATAGGGATAGTATGTTGAATAATGGATGTGTCGTATGTCTTCAGCTCATCATAATTCCAGGCGAAAACATTTTTGTATTGTCTCAAAAGACGAATATATGCTAGTTTTTCTTCAGGGACTAGGCTGTGGCCTAGATTAACGTTTTGCGGTTTATCATCGGTTCCCAGGTTTACTGATTCATAGTTCAGAGTTGAACTGTAGAGCTTAGAATTAGTAGACCTCTTAAACTGACTTTTCAAATCGTATAAGTCTTCTAACTTAACCACCGATTTAGGTATAGCATTATCAGTGCTACTTTGTTGTAATTTGTCGATCGTGGTGGTCTTCGTCAATTATTTGATTGGAGTAGGATCCTTCAGAGGTGAGGAAATTTACAATATCAGGATCGTCATTGAATACTCTCCAGTTTGTAATGTTGTCAGGGACGGACGGTTTAAAGATTAATTCTATCGAGAATCTATCTGGACTAAAATCTTCGGAGGGAATGAGTCTAGAGGCTACGTTGGCTAAAAGGTCTACGCTTGCGTTTTGAATTCTTGGGATTGAGAAAATATTGAATGCTATGAAATGGTCAGTCAGATCCTGTACTAGAGATTGATAGTGTTTCAAATGACTTGATAGGCAATGTATGGTGTTACGTACCTGTTTTACCACAATCTCAGAGTCTCCAAAGACTTGAAGGTACTTTACGTTCAACCCGATTGCTTTGTATAGGCCTTGCACCAAGGCCTCATATTCTGCTGTATTGTTCGTGCAATTAAATTCAAGTCTGCATGTAAGCATTGTCTTGTTCCCTTCTAGACTAATCAGAACGCATCTTGCTCCTGCTCCTTCGTTAGATTTAGAGCCATCAAAATATAGTTTCCAAAACAAAGACGTATTTACAGGTTCTTCTACAAAACTAACGCACTTTGAATTATCAGTTTGGGAAAAATTTTCGACTTGGGACACAACTGAATTTTCTAAGTAAGGTGATGTATGAGCATTGAAATTGCCGAGGAAAGAATCTGTCAAGTAATTCCCTATGATGCTACTGTTGTATGCTATCGCTTCATTCTCTCCCTCCAATTCTGTTACTATGTACTTCTGGTGTAACTCTCGTTCAACCTTTATTTGATTTGGTTTACCATTATATGGTAACCACATGTGTGACCAGTCGGTTGAGAAGTATCCACGGAGTTTTTCAGACCAATCCCTGCTGAGAATTAGGCCGTATAATTCAGGGATATCAGCTACTAGAATGTCGATAACCTGACATACCTTGGGGTTAGACGACAATCTTATGGTGACTTGATTAAGTTCACCAATCACTTCGACCTGAGACCTATCAAGCTGAACTATGCGCACCGCGGATTTCTGTGGTTGAACGTTTAACTTGGCACATATTGATCTGGTAAAATATTTGTTGAAGCTCCAGAATCTACGAAACAATTGTGCACGTTTTTATTGAAAATTTCATAAGTGAGCAAAAAGGGGGGAGTGTAAGATCTTGATCTTCCTCCAATCAAGGCGATGTCATTTGGATCGATCTTATTGGTCGTGTTGATTGGGGGTCTTCCCATGTTGTGTGTAGCTACAACTGTAGGCAAAGATGTGGTGGGTACGGCGTGTAATTATTTCATCATTATCTTCTGTTGATGTTTCAATTTTCTCAATTCATAAAGGGTGATATTAGCCCTAGTCTTTTTCATGTCATCGATAATATTGTAGTCCATTTCATCCGATATTATTAGTGTTCTTGATGGAGGTGTTTGATCTGGTTGGACTGGGCTAGATTGAGTCGCCTTCGCGGTTGTTTTCTTTGTTGCGACTTTTTCTTTTACTGTAGGGCTTGCGCCCTTCTGCCTAGGGGTAGTTTGGGGAGGATCAAGTTGGCTTTTGCTTCGTGTGCTAACCGGAAATGCTTCTTGATCTTCTTCTTGTGGGAGGATGAAATCCCACATTCCTTGTAGTTCCACAATTTCTTCATCATCGGTCTGCCCTTCAGTGGTACTCTCTTCTTCTTCCTCTTCTTCGAATTCGACATTTGAGATAGCGTTGGGTGGTTTTGCATCCATTGAAGGGCCTCTTTTAAAAGCTCTGTAGGGCTTTTTTGAAGAAGTTTCTGCCACTTGTTCTTTTATGTCAATCATCTCATTGGAAATGGTCTTTAATACCTTCTGCAACCCTTCTAAATCGAAAGGATCTTTCGTCTGTTTCTTCTTGGGGTCTTCTTTGAAGGTGACCTTTTTAGATTTGCGTTCTTCTATCGCAGATCTCTTTTCCAAGACTATAACGTGTTTCTCTACTGCTATCGCCTCTGTCAGGTTTTCAACTAAAGTTGTTTTATTTGCCCTATCTACGAAGACTGCTAAGTTTGATGGTAAGGCTGTGATTATACCATTTCGCACCCCGTCTTCTTCACTGCGGTGGGATAGCAGTGCGGAATTGTTGAAGGATCTTATGAATCGTAAATGAATATCTTTGATGGGATTCTCTAGCTCAGGCTTTTAAGATGGATAAGTCACTGCCCATTAACGTTGTCGTTTGATCTGTTTCATCACCAAACTTGTGAGGAATTGATTTTGAATATGTTCACAACTTGTTATTAGACCCGGAGGGTGATGAAAAGTACCATGACCCTCGCTATTCCTTGCATCTGTATAGGCGAAAATCCAAACAACAGCATCTTCGTCTCGCCGTATCCGTTAGCATTGACAGAAACTGAAATTCTGGTTAATGTTGCCTCTTTCAGCTAGCTCATGCCTGTTACTGGGTTGAATTTGGTCGGTAGCCATTTCTCAGGATGGGCCGGTATTTGGCTCAGGGGTGGAGGCATTAAAACTGCTCCAGGGTTGTTCCATGGAGATTGGGCCATTTTTGAGCTGTTAGTAATTGCAAGTGTAGGGGATGATCCTTGAGGATGGGAAGATGAAGATATTATGATCTTAGACGATTGGGGCAGAGGGTTTGTGGAAGATGGATGAGTGGTTTGGAATGAAGATGTGGGCAGTTGTTTTCTTTGTGGTGAGGGGGTTGAGATGGATGATGTAGATGAAAGAGTGTCACTGTCAGACTGTAGTGATGTTTTCCTTGCTCTTTTCCTGGTGGGAAGAGGGAATTCAGTTGGCTGGATGTCAAATTTTTCGCTCTTTAACCTGGTCAGGGGATGAGCAGGATTGTACTACGAAGTCACGTTGCTTTGAGATTTATCAGACCCCAGTGTAAAAATAGAAAATCCCTAGAGTTTGTGAATCAGAGTTTGAACTTCAGGGAGTTCAATGATAGATTGGTCTAAAATATTAGGGTATGTAGCAGAGGTTAATATTCGACCGACTTCTGACTCTGGATTTAAACGTACTGGGGAAGTCGGGGGAGTTGATGAGGGTGATTTACTCTCAGAATGGTATTTAGATTTTGATTTAGGTGCCATTCATAGTTTAGGCCCTCCTTCTAGCGCCAAATATGTTGAAGCCCCGAAAATCAGGTCAACCACAAGGGGGATACCCACCCGGTCTGGACCTTGGTTGGCAGCTCCTTATCCATTTGGTATAGCGGGTCCGACTGGGGATAACGGGACCAGTTTCCCGATCTGGGGTGTGTGTGTGTGTGTGTAGAGTTGAATAATGTTGATCTAAGAGTAATTTAAAGCTAATCTAATTCAGATTCTTTAAAATAACTCTATGCTATTGTAATCTAGTGAGAAAAAACACATCAAATCTATGCTAACCCGGGATGTATATCTTCTATTATGCAATCTAAAGAGATTTCAAACAATAACTGGTAATAAAGATCATTCAGCTATCATAAGAATAGAAATCATTCAAGACAAACCACTTTGCATAAGAAGTTAGGCAAAACAGTTGTGAACAGCATATCGCATAATAAGCTATTCATATGTCAGACATAAACAATATGACTCCACTGTACAGAAGTGCCAAATGATAGCTCATATATTCATGCAATAACATATAAACAACTGAAAACTATAAATCACTTAAAGAATATAAGCAGAAATTGCCAAGAGATAAAAGTACCATTTATGACTGGTTCCACTCATAAGCTTCAAGCAACAATGATTTATCTCTCCTTGCTCTAACATCTACTAAGAGTACAAGAAGTGCAACATAAGTATCAGATATCAAAAATGCAAACATTAATAAACCTTGATCCATCCATTCATCAAAACCACCTCCGAGGGTGCAAAAGTGCATGTTCTGAGGACGAGTTTTTGACAAATCTCTGGACCCTTCTCTAAATGCCTGAGAAGGGTTTAAATACTACTAGCTAAGTAACTTGATTACATAAATTTAGGATCCGGTTTTCAAATGACCGTCCTTCTGATAAAGCAAAACTATTTCTAAAAATTGAATCTGACTCTGAACTGTTTCTGTATTTACTCCTTAGTGCTGTAAGCATGCAACATTCGACTGAGAAGAGTTGGTTGGTTACCTTCCCCTTTCGTCTGTGCTATAAAAATAGAAGCAACAAGAGTTGGCACCACTTTCTATGAACTATAAGATATTTTAGAGAATCTTCTTCTGACTGGGTGTATTCACTGTGTGTATACTTGGTAATAACTCAAATTTCCCTCAAACTGATTCTGCTTTTGCTATTTCGGTTTCCGGCCTTGTGAATGACTGGACGAGTTAAAGAATTTACTCTCTGAACAATTTTCTGGATCGAAAACTGTCTCCGTTCTTTATTCCGGGCTTTTCTGGTTTGTAAGTTTCAGGGTTTTTTGTAATCATGCTGCTTTTGTGTGCCTTTGATTCTGAGCTTTAGATGACCTATCGACATCAGCATCTGTTGAGTGATACTCTAGAATATGTGGTCCTATCGTATGCGGCATCCGTTTCTGAAGGGATTTCTTCTCTGTTCTCCGAGCATTGGCGCTTTCCCCTTTTCCTTAGATGTTTCCTGCACATTGCTTCATGTTATTTCCTGTTTTATAGTTTACGCAGAGGAAAAGAGTAATGGTAATAAAGATTGACATGAAAGCTTTAAATCTTATATATGCATAATTATGACACTCATAGCGAACTGACCCTTCGAAAAACAAAAAGCTATCATTCTTGGATACTTTGGCGTACAATCATTAATTTCTTTTTAAGGCGCGTGCTTAATTTTGATTAATGGACAGCTTTCCTTGAATACTGCACCGAGGAAAATTCGTGTTTATTGCAGATCGCATATCGCAGATCGTATTATAGCAACGCGGCATCGCAATATCAGATCATTGTAGTATCACAGATCGCAGATCGCAGAAATTAGTCATTGTGTGCTACTTTACGCGATGTTGCAATATGCGACGTCGCATATCGGCCGTCGGAGATTTCTTAAGTTTTTCTTTTAAGAGCGCTTCATAGTGAATGCGATGCGATGAATTTCGCATCGCTTCTTCGTAGTTTATTATGCACATAAAAAAAATGTTTCATTCTTTTGTCGCGATAAAGTTTTAAGGAATCAAAAACAAAAATGTTCATAAAATTGTTTGTTTGAATTTTTTATTAAGGGTCCCCATTTTCTTGGTGTTATTGCTAATATCAAACAAAGAGGGGGGTTGTTTGTGGCCACAACATAAGCCTAACCCTTTTAGGCCTTCCCAAAGGATGGCATAGTTATCAAGCTTCAATGAAAAGGAGGGAGAAACTATTGAATTGTGAAAGCTTATGGTTTGATTTGGTACATGAGGAAATAAAGAGGAATAGAGAGATGAGACTTCATCCAAGGGCGATGATAAAGAAAAAGTTTCATTGGCTGGAAAGGGAAAGAAGGGAAAAGGGAAAAATCTCAAACCAAACTAGAATCCATCCAAGGGGGAAAAGAGAAATATTCGTCCAAAATTAGATGCTTAAATTGTCATGAATTTGGGCACTATGCCACGAAGTGTCCACACAAAAAAGAAATTAAGAAAACCTCGGGAGGAGCAGTAGGTGAATCCTTGGCTTCACAATTTGAGCTTCACTTTACCCTTATTGCATGCATGGCCATCATAGTGATGGGGAACATATGGTACTTGGACTCGAGTGTATCGTTCCACATGAAATGGTGTAGAGACTTTTTAAGTGACCTAGATGAGAAAGATATATAGATGCACATTGAGCTAGAGGACGATGGAAGGTATAGTGCAACTGAGATTGGTATAGTTAGCTTTCTGTTGGCATTATGATGCATGTGTTGTACTTGATGGCAACCCACTAGTAGCAAAACCACTCACTTGTATATGGGAACTAGATAAATCTACATGAGAGATATTAGATGTGATAGAATGCATGGCAGTTGTGTTGACGGATGTGACAAAATGCAAGACAGTTCAAAGGAATCAGTTCAGAAGTAATGCACAATGGATAATAACATTATAACAAGTCTATTCAGAGCTAACAAAGTAATGGTATAGAAGAACAGGATGCTGGAACAAAAGACTATAGATCAAAATCAAGAAATTGAGGAAAAATAATGTTTTCAGGTATCTTAAGTTGTATATGCAGGTTCACTGTACGAAAAGGTCATATACAAGCGGGTTCCCTATACAAAAAGAGTGTATACGTATGCACACACTTTCACAAGAAGGAAAGTGTGTATGGGATGTAAAATTAAGGAAATTAAGGTGAAAGAATATGAAGGGTCCATACCATGGTATTAACCCATAATATTAAGTGGAATAACGGATACTTGATCCCGTCTAAGAATACCACAGGTTCTAAGTGTTCGTTTTGCCTAAGGTATTTAGAAAGGCTAAAATTATATAAGGGGGAGAAGATCAAAGGGCTAAGCGTGTAATAAATGAATATCTTGTGAGGAGTTACCTCAAAATAAAATATGCATGTTATGGGTTTCTGTTGCTTTGCTTGATTTGAACTAAGTATGCACCTCAGTGTTTGTTGATGGATGAGATCTAATGATGGATCAAGATCATGAGACCTACAATGAATTATGTGATCTGATAATGGATAGGATAGATCTGAATGCTAACGCATGTTTATCCTTTATATGTTATAATATAGGTATGTCTGAAGTCTAGAATAGTTGCAAGGTTATAAGTATTTGCATATCTATGCGTTAGTTCGACTTAGTGAAGGCGTGTATACACGTTGGTTTGTCTCTTCCAAGTAGCATACGCTGAAGAAAATCTTGTTGTTCAGAGATGACTATTCTATCTTATCAGTGCTGCTATTTCACTGTTGTTTGTCAATGATGTCTTCATTAGATATGAAAGTAACACTGTCTGTTTAAGGAGATTGAGTCTCGCATATTGATTGATTGAGTAAGAAGGTTGATCCTTGCTACTATCTATTTAGAAATCTGTATTTTGACAGTACATCTTTAGAATATCATTGGCTGGTACAGTTTTTGGTTGATAGATTTAATGCTTCAATGTTCTTAGAGATATATGTAGATTGGATTAAAAGAGGTTCTATTCCAGTTGATGGATTAAATTAATGATTAGATGATTCACTTATGTCAGAGTTTTTAGTGATTGATTGATTCATTTGTGTTTGATTCAGAGATTGATGATTGGGTTTCAGTTATATCAGAGATTGATGATGAGTTTTAGTGATTGGTTGATGCAGATGTATTTGTTGGATGTATTACAATGGTGATTCATTTTGAGCTTCAATGTTACTGATGGGTTCAGTGTGAAAATTTGATGTAACATGGCTTACATATTGTGTTGTTGTGTACCAGGAGTATCTAGTATGAAAATTTATGAAACGTGGTCCCTGGAGGATGTTGAGGGTTGAAGCCTTCAGTGAGGAAGTCGAAGCTTCCTACCAGTGGTGGCTGGTGATTAGATCATGGAGTTGGAGCTCCCTTCTAGTAGAAACTAGGAGAATGAGTGAAGGTGGTAGGTCAGCGCCTACGTACTAGTAAACATATATGCTAGTACAAAAGCTAGGGGCTTGTAGCTCCCTTCTAGAAGAATCTAGAGAAATAGAGAAGGTTGTAGCCTTCTGCAGGTGGGTGCCTACATACTGATATGACTCTGCACCATTACAATATTGTAACCAGATTATTCTTTATATTAAAAATAATACTGAGGCAACAGCAGCAGGTGATTTTTCTACACCATTAGGTTTCCACATTAAATCTTGTTGTTCATGTGTGTTGTTTATGTGTGATGGTTTATTCTATTATTACTGCACATCGTTACTGTTTAATGTTTAATAAAGTATTTATGAACTGATTAAAGATCAACATATGATGAATTAACTAAATCATAAGTTCACTGGATATACGCTAGTTGCCTTAAGAACAATTACATGGACACTCGAGTTCCCTTCGTTGAAGTAGCATATATAAATATGATTATGAAATGGAAAAATTTATTGACTTTAAATATTGATTCACCCCCCCCCCCCCCTCGCCCCCGCTCATTATTATTCCTAGCAATTGGTTTCAAAGCAGGTCCTTTGGCAGAAGCTTGATTACTTGAAGCAGATTCGTAGATATAATGGGAAAGAAGCAAAAGAAGAAAACACCTAAGAAGAAGAAGACTTCTCAAAGGAACTATGAAACTGGGAGAGATGATCGATTATTATGTGGAAGATACTCTTCAAATTCAGAATCACCTCATAATGAAGATGAACAAGCAAAATAATTATCAGGTACAAATTTGTTGTCCTCTCATGATACATTTCTCTATTCATTTGAATATAATGAATGTGACAAAAAAAAACTTAATTTTCTCTTATGGGTGAAAGAGAAATAAATTGAATAGAGGCATAATTTCAAAATCTCACTTAAAGATCAAAAAGACCCAATTGATAAAAGGGAATGTGCCTACAAAGAAGAAGTTACCAAGTTAAAAGCTCAGTTGGAGGAAGGAAACAAAGTAAGAAAGCAGTATAAGGAAAAGGAAGATCAATGTCAAAGGCTGCAGGATGAAGTAACATCATTAAGAAATGAAGTAAATGAAAAGGACACAACAATCAAGAAATTTATAGAAATATGCAGTTACTATAAAAGCCTTGAAGTTGAGATGGTCTCTCTAAAAGAAGATCTTGAAAACACAAATAAGCAGAATAATGAACTACCTCAAGAAGATGAAGAACAAGAAAATGAGATTCTAAAATTAAGACAACAAGCGAAAGAAGGAAGAAAAGTTGAAGAAATCATGAAGAAGCAATATCTGGAAAAGGAAGAGAAATATCAAGTTGAGGAAAATATCTTTAAAGATAAATTAGAGAAAAGGATAAAATGTTATGATTTCAAGGTAGTGCTAAGATTTTGGATAATATTATAAGTATTCAAAGGTCTCCTATCATCAAATATGGTCTTGGTTTTCATGAAACTGTTCAAGGTGAATCTAGCTCACAAGATGAGGCAAGGAACCCTATTGCAAAATATGAAATGCTCAACAAGGAGATAAGAGATCAACCCCATCAACAACTAAGGAAATAAATACTTCAAAGAAAATCATTTACTCCTAACTATGGAAGTGATAGTAGGTTATTTCCTATGATGAATAATTGTTGAATTTTTTATATGTCATAATTTTGGACATGTTGCAGCTAGATGCAAAAGTAGAATGGTTCAAGCTAATAATAGTCAAACAAAAAGATCATTATCTTCTAGGTACTTTAAGGATATTGGTTTTCTTGAAATATGTTTGGTAACAAAGCCATTGATTGCTATAGAAGGAATATGAAACATATAAGATGTTATGCTTGTAACATGTTTGGGTATATAGCAAAAGAATGCAGGAGCAAATTTCGGCTAACATACCAAAAGGAGAAAACATCATCACACCCCAAGGTATAGAAGAAAAAGGAATTACAGTCAGAAAAATGTGGCATAACACATCATATGGATAGAATAGACTCGGGAGGAACTGAAGGTATGAAATTTCAGTGTTCTAAATCTCATACACAATTCTCATAAATACAAGTCATGTATATACGCGACTTAGAAGTTGCACAGTTGCGTATATGTTGGTTTGATGAAGATGTAGTGGGAAAGACTCAGAAAAAGGGTCTAATATGATTGAGACAATTATCAATTGTCTTTTTTGTCGAGATGATTGATGACTATAGTCTGTGGATGCTACTTAGAAGTTATTTTGACCCTCATAAGTTTTTGATGACTTGATGTATAACTAGTTGATGATGATGCCTTGATGATTCTTATTGATATATGAAATGATCAAATCTGACAATGAATAGTTGGCATAGGATTAGGGGAAGAATATGTTATGCTTCTAATAATGGATTTTTGGTATTATGTTTAGAATTCTTTGGTACATAACTATTCTTATCAATTGTAAGGATGCTTATGTTGTTGAAGTGTTTAAATGATACATCATGCTATGTTGTAGTCATGAGTTGCCTATGATGAAATATCGGATGATACTTATATTGCTTGAGCCACATAGTTTTCATTCAGATTATATTTATGGATGATTTTGGATGACTCTTTTGATGATGTATATAGTACATATGGTATGTTGCTTACATAGTGATCTTCATAAGGACAAGGAGAAGAACAAAGGTTGAGTACACAAATTCATTATTCGATAACTGTCATTTCTTTTATGCTATTGTCATTGCCCCTTCAAAGATTCATAAAATTCATATGGTGCAATTATGGATGAGGATTCCTATAGTTCTTGGCTCTCACATGGTTGAGTATTGTTGTTGTTGGTGGTATCAAGAAATCTTCACAAATGACTATGAGCTCATGGTTTGCTATATACATATTGCTATCTCTATGATGGATACATATTATGCTGATACATGTTGGTTGGCCAAGAGAACGGTGTTATTGTAGGTTTCATGAAGACATATCTATTTGAAGACATGATTATTTGAAAACATGGCTTACTCACATAATGATGATGACTTCTTACTTTATGATGATAGGCTTGATTCTCACATATGTTGATTATCATGGTTAATGCTTATCAGATGTGGGATGTTGGAAAAGTCCCTACTAAAGATAAATGGTTGATATCTTGAGGGATGTTATGGAAAGGTCATACAGTTCTTGATAAGATGATGATGGTATAATCATGGATAATGACTATGGTGTTTTCACATACATATGATATGATGTGAATGATCTTATGTTACTGCTTGGAGATATGACATATGCTTAGTTGATTCATGGAAGGTTATGATAAGGCTCTTTCTACTAAGGAAACAAAGTAAGTTGATCTTGATGAGATCAAGAGGATGAGTTGATATCCATATACATCATACTTTGTCACAAGTTGATGATATTAAAGGTACATTGGCTAATCTTGCAAACTAATGTTTGACATATACAGGTTGCTAGTCTTGATGCTATTGACATATGATTATGGTGCAGATCATCTATGGTGTATGATAATTGCTGATAACTATCATAGTCTTGTTAGATTTTAGGCTTCTGTGGAATTTTTTTGCAGTGGTATGATCCGGATTGTCCACAGTCTTTTGTTCATTGAGTGGACGTTTCAAACCCCAAAGGGGGTCCATCATCAGGACAAATCAGAAAGATATAAAATGAATGAAAGATTGTTGAGAGAAGAAGACATGAACCTGGATATAAATAAACCAAGAACCCTAATTTTTATATAAGGGCCGACACTTGATTTCAAGAAATTTAATTAATTATTTAATTATTCAAAATTGGCTCAGGATTATTTCAATTTATCTAATCATTGATTATTTTAGTTTAGTTAATTTTATTTAACTAATTAATATGAATTTGAATTATTTTTATTTAATTAATACAATTTTAATAAATTAATTAATGTAAATTTTTAATTAATAAGAATTTAAATTATTTTTATTTAATTAATACAATTTTAATAAATTAATTCTTATAAATTTTTTATATTGATTGATTAATATAAATTACTTAATGATTTTTATTATTAATTTTGCTAGTTAATCAATTTAATTTTTTATTTTAACAAATTAAAAAGAACTGATCCTACTTTATTCTTCTCATAATATAATTAATATTAAATTTATTTAGATTATAATTAATTAATGTATTTTAAATTAAATCCTCTTTAGAAAACCCCTAATTATTTCCTTGTTTATTAGAATTAAATTATTAATTTTTTCTAATTAATTTTATCTCTAAATAATATAATTAATTTAATTAATATAATTATATAATTAATTTAATTAATTAAATTAATTAAAGTTTAATTAATTAAATTTAAATTAAATTAATTAAATATAAATTAATTAAATTTAAATTAAATAATAATATAATTAATTTAAATTATTTAATTATATAATTAATTAAATTAAATAAATAATATCTCATGATGTTTAATATTTAAAGAAATATTTAAGAATTAAAATATTAAATTTTAATTCAACTTAATTAATAATTAATTAAATTAAATTAAATAATTAATATAATAAATTAATTTAAAATTAATTTAATAATTAATATAATTAATTAATTTGAATTGAATTAAATCATTAATTTGTTTTAATTGATTAGTTTTAATTTGTTTTAATTAATTAATCGCAGCTTCGAAATGAACGACCATCTTCTGATGATCTTATGCTTCCGAGTGTCCCGAGGGGGGGAATTTGTCTGATGAGGGTAAGTCAATTTTCACTGATTTCACTCCCATTGTCCCTGTTGAGGTTTTGCGGAAATTTCCTAATTTCAATGGCCTCTCTGATCTTTCTTTTGTGATAGTTGTCCTCTCTTGCAATTACCTTGGCGTCTTCTAAACACATATGATGCTTGGTCTTGGACGAGTGCTCTGCAAGGGCAGATGTACGTGATCTCTCATTCCTTATGTCAGCTGCGTGCTCTTTTAGTCTTGTTTTCAGAGATCTCCCTGTTTCCCCAATATAACTTTTGCCACATGAGCAATCAATTTTGTACACTCCTTTGAGTTGTTGACGATCAATTTTATCTTTAACCGTCCTCATCATCTGTCTTATTGTCCCACATGTTGCAAATTGTGTGTCTATGTTCTTCTTCTTTAGAATTTTTGCAATCTTATCGGTAGTCCCTTGGATGAATGGAAGGTAAACCTTCCCTTGATTCTCTTTCTTGTCTTCAGGGGGACGCTTAGAGAGGGCCCTTTCTTGAGCCCTTCTTATAGCCCTCTTGATAGTCCACTCCTTGTATCCAATGTCTTTGAAGATAGAGGTTAAGTGTTCGATCTCATCCTTTAGGTGATCAGGGTCCGAAATTTTGAAAGCCCTAACAGCTAGGGTGTTCAAGACGCCAGACTTCTGGGAGGGATGATGGTAAGAGTCAGCATGAAGATAGCTCTCGGTGTGAGTTTTCTTTCTGTAGACCTGGTGACCCAACGTACCATCCTCCTTTCTATTGATCAGAACGTCTAGAAAGGGGATCCTGCCATTCTCTTCCAACTCCATAGTGAATTTGATTTCAGAAGATATAGAGTTAAGATGATTGAAGAACCTTTCAAGTTCTGTCTTACCATGAGTCCAATTTACGTTGGTGTCATCGACAAATCTTTTCCACCATGCTGGCTTCAAGTGGAATGAGTCAAGGGCTTTCCTCTCAAAGTACTCCATGTATAGGTTGTCCACAATAGGTGAGAGCGGGGAACCCATGGCGACCCCTGAAATTTGTTCATAATAGTGATCTTGGAAACTGAAGAAAGTGGACCGAAGACAGATTTCTGCCAGTTTTGTTGTTTCTGGATCGGTGCTCATCCTTATAACATGGACAGCTTCATCAAGGGGAATCTTCGTAAACAGGGATACGACATCAAAGCTTACTAGAATATCATCCTTATCCACCCTCCTATCCTTGATAATTTTTACAAAATTCGTTAAGTCTTTTATAAAAGAGTTTGTGTTACCAGCGAGGGGTTTCAGGATCTTGGCTACATACTTAGCTAATTCATAGGTAGGGGAGCCAATGGTGTTAACAATTGGTCTAAGAGGGACCCCTTCTTTATGGATCTTTGGTAATCCATAGATTCTAGGAATAACTTCACAGGAGGGAATCAGCTTCTTTTTTATTTTATCCTCTAGGTTGGTTTCCATGATGGCCTTCTTGACTTGTTTAATCACCTTAGGAATAGGGTTTGAGTTGACCCTTCTATAACTTCCACAGCTCAAATGCTCATTCATTTTTTGAATGTAATCTTCTTTGTTTAACACCACGGTTGCTCCACCTTTATCAGCTTTTAGAACAACTATTTTATCATTATTTCGGAGAGACCTCAGGGCCTCACGTCCCTCTTTATTCAGGTTACTCTTCGGGCGTTTAGACTTTAACATAGCTATGGAACATTCTTGTCTTAATACCTCCCTTTCATTTGATGAAAGACCTTGAGTCCCATTCTCAATGCTGCAAATGATGCTTTCAAAAGGAATGTTTTTAGGTGAGACTGCAAATCCTAGTCCTTTGCTCAAAATTTTGATCTCTTCAGGGTTAAGTATTATGGATGAGAGGTTCACAACCATTTTGTCATGCTTGTTAGGAATACTAGGGTTTTCAACCACAAACTTATCTTCTTTAGCTCCAAGCTCTCTACCGTTTAAGCTGCTCTTGTTTTTATTTATATTATTTGAATCTGTGGTGTTGGAGTAATAACGTGATGCATCTGCGTTGTATTCAAGAATGCTAGGATCCATGCTCTCCATTCTTACGATATTCATAACCTCAAAACCCGCTTTAATGCTGAATTCTTTCTCCATTTTAATGTCACAATCATCAACTGCGTTGTTAGAGTAACCTGATGCATCTGCGCTACTTTTAAGGTTTATTTTACAACCACTCATGCAAGCAAGGAAGCAGTTTGGTTGCAGAGATTGTGTTCAAGTATGGGGTTAGTACAGGGAGCTATAAGGATAGACTGTGACAGCCAAAGTGCAATTTTCTTGGCAAAGAACCCTACTTATCATTCAAAGACAAAACAAATTGATGTTCAGTATCACTTTGTGAGGGATATGATAGAAGACAAAAAGGTGTTGCTGGTAAAGGTGGACACTTTGAAGAATACTGCAGATGCATTGACAAAATCTGTGAGCTCTGAGAAGTTCTCTTGGTGTAGAGAAACAATGGGCGTTTCAGGCCTGGAAAAATGACTAAGCTCTCCTGTGGCCCCCTGTGGAAAGAAAACAACAAGTGGGAGATTGTTGGGTTGTGTTATATTCTTTCCACATAGTTAACAGGGGGTTTGAGGGGTACCGTAACCCCACTTTATGGGGTCTGAGGCAGCGCCTCGGAAAATTTTGGTTTTGGACCCTATGTTAGGTTGGGCGAACCCACCTATGGTTTTGTGCATGAATTTCGCACATGT
>APFE031370773.1:3565-13952 GCA_000404065.3 Pinus taeda
CAAGGGGATTGACTATGATGAGACTTTTGCTCCTATCACAAGGTACTCATCTATCAGATCTATGTTAGCACTATCAGCACAGATGGGTGGGAAGATCCATCAGATGGATGTGAAGACTACATTCCTCAATGGCCAAATTGAGGAAGAGGTGTACATAGAGCAGCCAAAAGGTTTTGAGACCTTCGATCGTGAGTCACATGTGTTCCGACTCAAGAGAGCATTGTACGAGCTGAAGCAAGCACCTCGTGCTTGGTACACTAGGATAGACAACTACTTCACTGGGTTGGGCTTCACAAAGAGTGAAGCAGATGTGAACCTCTACAACATCATGGTGAAAGGTAAGTTGTTGATCATCCTACTTTATGTTGATGATCTCATATTGAGTGGTGATGATCAATTAATCGTGTATTGCAAGGAGGACCTTGCAAGAGAATTCAGGATGAAAGACATGGGCCTCATGCATTACTTCCTTGGCATGGAAGTGTGGCAGAAGAATGGGGAGTTGTTTGTGTCTCAGGGCAAGTATGCAACACGATACTTAGGAGATTCCACATGGAGAAGTGCAAGTCCATGCAGATTCCTCTAGCAGGTAACTGGAGGAAGGAGGTTGCTACTTCAAGAGAAGTGGTAGAGGCTACTGTGTATAGGCAGCTTGTGGGTTCATTGATGTACTTAATGAACACATGATCAGATTTGTGCTATGTAGTGAACCAATTGAGTCAAGCGATGGTTCAACCTACCAAGATGTTTTTGAAGGCGAAAAAGTATGTATTGAGATACCTCAGAGGCATATCTCTGTATGGATTATGGTATAGACAGATAAAGGGAGTGAAGCTACAGGGCTTCACTGATGCAGATTGGGTAGGGAGTCCATTAGATCGAAAGAGAACATTAGGAGGGATTTTCAACCTTGGTTCAACGGTAGTTTCTTGGTATAGTAGGAAACAGAGGTTAGTTTCACTCAGCTCGACAAAGGCAGAATACATGGCTGCAAGCTTGGCAGCATGTGAGGCCATCTGGATGTGGAAAATCCTAGTTGGTTTGTTTTATCAGAGGATGGAATCAACTGTGATCTATTGTCATAATCAGAGCTGTATCAAACTCTCTGAGAATCTAGTATTTCATGATAGTTCCAAGAACATCGACACCCGGTATCATCATCTCAAAGACTATGTAGTGAGGAGGATCATGTTTTTGCAGTATATTTCAACAAAGGAGCGAGATGCTAACATTTTGACAAAGGCATTGTAAAAGTGTAAATTCGAGTTCCATAGAGATAGGATCGGGGTGGAAGATAATATATTTCTTGTCGAGAGGGAGTGTTGAAATATGGCAACAAGAAATTCCAATTTAATTTGTCTTTGAATTAAATTGTGAATTAAAATTGAACTTAGTCTTAACAGCTACTTGGAAATAATTAATTAATTTATTTTAAATTAATTAGCTGGAGAAATTTAAGTTAGAAGTCTTTTTGAAGTCATGCAAGAGTTATCCCTTAAATTAAGGAGATAATATTGAGTTATATTTGAGTTGTAATTAGTTAACTCAGTTTATTGAGTTAAGACCAATTAAATTAGTTCCAAACTATTTGAGGAACTAATAGTGAGTTATCAGCTAGTTGATGCATTAATGCACTCAACTAGTGCTACTCTAGTTAACTGAAGAATCCTTCATCAAAAAAGCATGCATGTCTATTCTGGGAAAGACCGAGTTGAGATTAATGTTCAAGGACAGTGTACTATCATTTGCATGTGTCTTCTCATGGAGTAAACTCATGCATGCAGTCAAGGATTCATCCTTGAGGATTTGTGTTGTTTTGAAGGCTTGTTTTTCCACTTGGTAATAAGATAATCATCCACAAGGAACAACACAAGGAAATAAGAGATTTGAGGGCAGAGAGGAAGGCTGGAGAGAAGCTAAGATTTCCTGTGAGCGTCTGTGAGGATTGTATTGAAAGTTGGCTAGTTGTGACAGCTAAGGCTTTGTATAATTTCTATGTATTTCCACCATGCATGATAATACAATAGTGTGGGGTTTTTATCTGAGACTTTCCCCAAAGTATTTTAATGTGTATTGTGCCATTGATTCTTCTTCTTCTGGTTATACTGTTCAACTCGATCTTTAAGCTTCTACAAATTGATTATAGAAGTAGGTTATAGTATTCTACTTTGATTTATATTGCTTTATCAGGTTAACCTATCACAAATTTTCTACATATCCATTCTCATTTCTGATGAATTTTATTTACTTTTGTTTCCTTGAGCTTGAATCATTATTTTTCTAAGCTTTATTGCTTGCTTTAATTTAGATTTAATAAATGATGATTTTGGGCCAACAAAAACTTCCAAGATAACAACTTCTTCATGCTTCTAATTCTAATCAAAAGGAGAAGTTCTCTTTGATGGAGAAAATCGATATCTTTCAGGTAAAAATAAAAATAAAAAAATCTTCAATGGTAAGTTTCATATGCCCATTTTTATCCTTTTAAATTTCATTGCATTTTGTTTCAATTTTATATTTAGTTTTTCTCATCTTAAATTTTGTTTTGCAGGACTTCAAGAATTGTTTCACCCCTACCAACTTAGATTTGAGACTCATTTTCCTTATTGTTTTGTTTTGAGTTCTTGGACGAGTAGTTATGATGTTCATAAAATTAGTGAAATTAGGGACTTCATGAAACTTCACCTTGTTTTATAAGCATTGTTTTCAATCAGAAAAATTATGGAAATATTATCATACAGGTTCAATGTTCACAAGAAGAAAATTTGTGGAAGAACAAAGATTTCTCATTTGGTTTAATTTCACCTCATGACAGTTATTCACTTTATGGTTTAATAGCCTAATTTCTTATAACTCTACAAGATGATATTTATTAATATATCAACATAAGATGAACAATCATGGTTTTCTTATTTACTCTTTTCTTGAGACATTTTAATAGTCATATTGTTGGGGTTGCCTTTTAAATTTGGGCTTTTCTTTTAGATTTCTTTCCTCATTTTTACATTTTGGAGTTTTTTTATTACTTCTTTCACTTCCTTTCGAATTTCTTCTCCTTTTTTCTATCGGTTATGGTTTGATTTTGGTGATTCCCCAAGATTTATGTAGAAGGATTTCTTCTCACCCAACATTGGTTGACAAACATGGGAATTTTTTACTTTGTCAACTTCCATGGGTTTCATTTAATTCTAAAGCCCTCTTACCTTAAATATTTTCCATGGAGGAACATGCATCTTTTCTAAGTAATATAGTTCATATCTTCAAAGAAAAAGCTGAACCAAGTTTAACTTGATGGATCTCTTCCATCCCTCCACTTTATAAAAGCTTCTGAATATGCATGTTTTCTAAGTAATATAGTTCATATCATCAAGGAAAGAACCATGCTGAGTTTAACTCGATGGATCTCTCCCATCCCTCCACTTTATAAAAGCCTCTGAATGATACCAGAGAGAAAGATATGGAGTCAACATTATGGAAGTATTATATCCATTAGCATAAGTCTCTTTTACCATCCCACTCCTTTCATTGAGGTACATCATAAACTTACATTAGGGGAATTTTGAGGTCTAAAATGGGTCACCTAAGAAAAATGTATAACCAAAATAAACTTTATAAGAACCAATAGGATTCAACATGATGATTTCAACCACGGGGGATGATTCACCATTTTTGGAGTAAAAAAATAAAAAGATTAAAAAACAATAAAATAATAAAACTACTTTTTCAACTCGTATTTTCAACTTATTTTCCTAAGGTTTTACTCAAATTTCGAGCAGGAGTACTTCTTGGATGCAAAATTTAATTCCTCATCCAAGGAATAACCATGTTGCATACTTTCGATGAACCTTATTACACGAAAAATGATAAATACATGAAAAAGTGTGATTGCAATAACATTTTTCATGTATTTATCATTTTTCATATAACAGGGTCCATTGAAAGTATGAAACATGGGTACTCCTTGGATGAGGAATCAAATTTTGCATCTAACGAGTGTTTCCACTCAAAATTTGAGTAAACCCATAAGGAGATAAGTTGAAAATACGAGTTGAAAAATTCGTTTTTTTTCCTCTAATATTTGATGATGTAATGTAATCTTATTTTATTATTTCCACTATTATTTTATAATTTCCTTAGGAGGCCCATTTTAAACCTCAAAATTACCTAATGGCTTGCAAATGTGCTTACTAAAAGGGTGATTAAAGGGGGAAGTATGGGATATAAAGCAAACCCTTCGAGGGTATGGATGTTTGCTGATAGTGGGGCCATGTTTGTATGGAATTAAGGACAAATTCACCAGGGTACTGAATAGGCTCGCTGCTAGTAAAGAAATGTCAGAGACCATTCATATCAATGGATATATGCTTTATCTAAAACTCCCTATCTGTACCTTCTTCTATTTCTCATAGGAGGTAATCTTAAATATTATATACTTCACAAAATTCGGATTCATGAATTTAGACTTAGTCGGTTTGAGTACTTATATTTTTGAGCTTATATTTCTTGATCTATTAATGTGGGACCCATGCGAAATGTTTCACTATTTGACAGCTTAATAAAGTCACTCACTTTTAACCTTTAGGTAAAGCGAAGTTCATTATCTTTTTAACGAGAGATAACAAAGTCTTCCCCATGTGTTGCCATTGTTATGGTGAAATAACAACACCCCCATTTTTAACTTATTATTTTATAATAATGATAATTGCCTTTTAATATATTTTTTTGTTAAATGTCTGATAATTTGGCGAGATTTTTTATTTCTTCACATTTTTCTTTTGATTGCTTCATTTCATTCAGTATTTAACTAGCTTTCCATCAGTTCTTGTTTCACCTCATTTGGATGCACAGTTTTCAAATGACGCTTCTTTGAAGTTTGATGATTTTCATTGCCGGGGCTAAAAAATGTACAAAATGTGTATTATTTTAATTTTTGTAAATATTGATTTTTAGTTAATTTTATTAATTAATTATTTTCACTAATGGTCCTACAAAATTGCTACAGCTAAATTGTAGAACAATTAAAATTATGCGTTATCGGATTTCAGATGTTAATTTAAATTTCAATTCTTAAGCTCTCAAAATCCTGAAATTCAAGTGGTAGTAGTTGTGTTTGTTTCACTTAACATTCAACAATGGTTGTATTTTTATTTTTATATGGTTGGGTACAAAGTGGTTGTAATTTATGGAGGGAGGGACCCTCTCCACATGGCCCTCCTCCTCAACTCACTCCTCCCTCTTATCACTCCCATTTCAACTCACTCCTCCCTCTTATCACTCCCATTTCAAAACTTAACTTTTGAGAACCTCATTTAAATTCCCCTCCAAAACAAATCCACTGAAATCCTTCACTCCATTTAATAGACTCCTTATCACTCTGTTACCCCTCATCCCATTAGAACTCCAGAGCATTTAAAATTTTGGAACTCTATTTTATTTTACCCTCTGAAATCAAAACCTCTGATTACATTCTTTTTCAGATTTGATGATTTTCATAATATTTATTTTTAACCAATTTTTTAAAATCCATTGCTCATTATGTCTCCCTCCAAAACCATTTCTCCGAAATCCATTGCTCCTTATGCCTCCCACTTAACATACATGTAAAGCCTTCCTCATCATACGATTTCAGGACTCCTAAGGAGTTCCCAAAAGCCATTATGGTATATTTTTTATATTATATTTTTAAAATAATGTTTTTAAATATTATTTATTTAACTATTTAAAGTCTTTAAATGCATTTTAATTAAATTAATTAGTAATAACTTAAATTTGCAATTAATTAATTTTATTAAGTTAATTGTAATAAATGAATTAGTTTATTAATTGTAATTAATAATTATTAATTATATAATCAATAATAATTATTAATTAATTTAATTAGGATTATATTTTTTAATTAAAATAGCTTAATTTTAGCATATACATGTGTTTTTCCAAAATTGTAACAGTTTTGACATTTCAACATTGGAAGCTCATAAGTTGAGTTTCACTTAGCCAAATGAGGCCAGGATGGTTTGTTAGAAAGATAAAATTATGGAGAATATTTATGAAGTGGTTTCATGACTATATTTTGTCATTAACTAAGCCTAAAAATTAGCATAAAATTAAGTTCCGAATTTGCAATCAAAACTAATTTTCCGAGTTCTATTTTTTGAATTTTCATTTGCCCAAAGCTTCTGTTGTTTGCAGATCCATTCGATTATGTCCTCTTTGAACAAAAATATATTTATAGGGATAAATGGGAAGATATGATTTCTTTTTATTTATTTATTTAATTAAATTTTGATTGAAGAAGTTTGTTTTCCTAGATGTTGTAATTTTGATTTTGATTTGCAATTTAATTTATTTTTGATTGGCTTTTGGTAGGAGAGAAGATGAGGAGATGAAGCAATGAAAATATGGAAAAATGAGAAGGCGCTGACAAGGAAGAAGATGCAGGATTGAAAACAACAAATTCAATAGTTCCCCATTTTTAGTTTCATTTTTGTAATTAAATAACAGTCTAGAGAAGTAGAGATGGGGGTTCAAGATCTGAAACTTGGGGAGGAAGTTATCTGCAAAGAGAGGAATTTTTGTACTAATGTAGGAAGATTTTTATTTTATTTTATTTTCTTTTGTAGAGAATTAGTTAGTTTGGACCAGATTTGTGGAGAGTAAAAGAGGTGTTTCAGCTTTGAAAATTTCATGTTATCATAATTTTTTCTGAGAATTTTATGTACTCAAAGGCTTTGATCAGACCTTTAATTCTTGTACACTATAGTAAAAAATAGAGGTTGATTGATGTCATGCATTGAATAATAGTTTATGAAATTATCGATTGAGATACGTATATATTTTTGAAGTTTTGTACTATTGTAGATTCATTTAATACATGCTTTATTAAATCATTTGAAAGTTGTATTTTAATAATGGATCTAATTTCTATCAAGTTAAATGATGAATTCAAATAGATAAATGTAACATACTTGTTAACTATTTAGCAAATTCATGTAAAGTTTATCTTGATTTTAATATTGATTGTTTTATGAGAATTATTTCCTTAATGCAATCATATAATTTTTAGTTTGAATTCATTTTATTTGAATTTGGATGTATGTGCACCATAGATTTGGTGAGTATTCATCAGATAGCTGAATACATATACTTGCTTGAACTAGTAATAAGTCTTGGAACTATTTCCTTGGATTATTGACTTTTATTTTATTCCAAATTCAAAGTTGGTCCAAATCTCCTTTTACCTTGCTCTTGGTTGAAAGGGGGACTAATCCTTTTTTTTAATCGAGATAGCTTTATGATTTATTTTCTGTTAATTGCATATTAGAGTAGATATGTATTTAGTTTTAATTATTGCATTCTAGAAGTCCTCTTACACAGGGGAAAACTTTAAAGTGGCTTTTCTAAGCCATTAATTTAGCTTAAGGATCACTCTCTTGCAAGATCTCTGCAAGAAGGAAGATTTGTTGTCTTTTTTCTATTGGCAAGTAATAAACATACTATAATCCATCAGAGAGGGGGAGAGTATAACTAGACCTAATCGAGTTAGTCAGAACCACTACACCAAATGAATAAGAGATTAATTGGGGCTCTGACCAGATGGTATCCCTTACATGTTAATGAGGTCATTTTTTACCATCAACAAGTTCCATGGATCTACTCTACATACAACAAACTAATTTTGGATCTTCTATACACCTCAGGCTCTACGAAAGACTGGGATCTCTTAATGGAAACTAACATGGATGTCATAGAAACAACCACTGCACCTAGAGTTAAAGTCGTTCTCCAAGCTTCATGCATGTTATGATTCTCACGATTCTAGAAAACAATGTAGTACAATATCAAATATTTAGCACAATATTTTCTAACAACAATAATGTCATCCTTCGAAGGACAACATTAGGCTCTAGCATGGACTACAACATCAAGTGGCCATTTGAGGTTGACATATCCAACTTAAAATACTTTGGTTTTGCATAGTTGACAATGGAGAGACAAGTCAAAATAGCACAATCTGTGTTGAGAATGAAGTTAAATTCTTTTGGAGGTGCCTTTTCATGCTAGGAATTCAAATTGAGTTTCCCTACTCTAAAAAATAAAGCTTAAACAATATGGAAATACACTTATACTTGAGAAAAGAACATGAAAATACAAAATGATTGATTGGAGCCAAATTTCCCATCTACAAATTCATTTTCAAAACCATATTTCCTACTATTTACCTTCTCCAAACCACTTCAAAAGGTTACTCTAGCTATAAGTAATTAAATTCCTTGTACAAATACATGATTTCAACAACACAACATGAAAAATCACAACACTGTCTATCTATCAATAAACAATTTGGAAATTAAAGTAGCATTGATCAATATCAATTGAACATTCGAACAATTCTAGATCTTTGAAAGATAGTCATTTGTAGAGTGCATTTATATCAAATTTATACCCACATAAAACACCATTCATGTTGGATTGCACATGGTTTCATAGGATAAAGGAGTTTTATTGTTGAAAATTGTTCAAGAGTCTCACTTTGTCCTCAAATATTAAGCCCTATATTAGTTTCTAGACGTGGATTATGGCTATTGGATTTAATAAAGTTGGAGATGATATAAGTGGAGTATCACTATGGTTTTTTATAAAGTTTGGGATGCTATTTCAAATAGTAATAGAAACAAGGGTGGTTTCTAAGCAACAAGTCCCTGCTAGGCAGGGAATGTATCTCGCCTTTGCAAGTTTCCCACTATACTAAGTGTATGCTTTGATTTCTTATAGAAAAATGCATGGAGAAGATCATCCTTACTCCTTGTTTGAATGACTTGCGAGAATTGTAGATTTGTGTTTTCATATGGTTACACCTATGAAGGCTTATTTCCAACGTATGAGATTTATATGAGAGAAAGAAAATGGATGACGGGTGAGAGGGTTTGTGAAAGAATATTTTGATTTACAAGTAGAGAAGACGGGTGTATGACCAAGCTCAGTGCATCTCCTTGGTAGGTTTAAATAATCTATATTTGTCTTGGGTATCCACTAGATGCTGTTTAGCACCGCTAAATTTGAGCTGCTAAAAATAACCAAGTTCTCAATACCTGAGAATTTCATTTTTGCGAGGATGTGTTGAAACTCAAGGGGTGTGCACAGAAAGTGATTTGAAACATCAACTGTTAGAAGATCCAAAGTTTTCTAGTGGTCTCAATTTCTCATTGTAGGGTTAATTTGGTTTTATGCTAATCTTAGCATGGTTGATTTGATTGGATCCGTGAATGAAAAAATAAAATATACTTTTATATGGGGATTTAGATAGACAGATAGAAAAATATTAGAATACAAGTCACTGTCAGAGAAAGAGGTAAAGGGCCCATGTGATCAAGCAAGGGCTATTTTAATGAATAATGGAATGTCCAACCAATGAAATGTCATGTTATCATATATGGAGACATCCATGGCTAGTTCCATGATCTGATAGAGCTCTTTCAAATCGGTGGAAAGGCACCTAACACCAACTATCTCTTCATGGGCGACTATGTTGATCATGGATACTACTTTGTTGAGATCATGTCGTTACTGCTTGCGTTAAAAGTGCACTACATGAATATAATTACCATACTACGAGGAAACCATGAAAGCAGGAATATTACTGAAGTGTATGGATTTTATGATGAGTGCCTAAGAAATTATGGGAATGCAAATGTGTGGAATTATTTTACACATTTGTTTGACTTCCTTCCCCTAATAATGATCATTGAAATCCATATCTTCTGCTTAAAAGGTGGTCTATTACCCTCATTGTACACACTTAATAATATAAGATCCCTGGATCACATTCAAGAAGTACCACATGAAGGGCCTATGTGTGATCTAATGTGGTGAGACCTAGATGATAGAAGTGGGTGGAGTATTTCACCTATAAGAGTTGGATATACTTTTGGTTAGGACATAACAACCAAATTCAATGAAAAAAATTGATTTGAATGGGAAAATTAGTTTTTTTGTGCTAAATTCTTCTTCAGGATATGTAAAAATGCTTAAGGATTCATGAGGTTAATTACAAGTTTTAACATGACTTTTGAATGTTTTTATGTAAATTTCATGTACAAATTAGCATAAACAAATGACTGAACAACATCATATAACAGACATGAACATCACCAAAACAATATCACAACAACTTGAAGAAGTTCACCCTGCTTGGGTTACATATCCTTAGTCCAGTTTCCAATGGCTTTGCCCTCCCTATTATGCTCAAAAGTGTGAATACATCAGTTTACAATGCTGATGGCTCCAGAATGCCCAAAAATGTCTGTCCGACCTCATTCTACTCCTAAATTGGTGAAAAACTAAAGAAGTTATGGCTTCCCCTAGTTTTTGCACTATTCGCTTTACAAAT
>APFE031370783.1:6744-22534 GCA_000404065.3 Pinus taeda
CCATGGTCTGTACTAGACCAGACATTGCACATGCAGTGGGAGTATTGAGCAGGTTTATGTCAAAACCAGGGAAGGAGCACTGGACAGCAGTGAAGCGGGTTTTCAGGTATTTACGTGGAACTAGTGATTATGGTTTGTGCTACCAAGGAAGACCAGGATTGGATAGAGTGTTGGATATCCATGGCTTTGTTGATGCAGACTGGGCTGGAAATCTGGAGTAGAGAAGATCTACAAGTGGGTATGTGTTTAACCTATTTGGAGGTGCAGTCAGTTGGATGAGTAAGAAACAATCTGTAGTGGCACTATAAACTATAGAGGCAGAATACATGGCAGCCACTCATGCAAGAAAGGAAGCAGTTTGGTTGCAGAGATTGTGTTCAAGTATGGGGTAAGTACAGGGAGCTATAAGGATAGACTGTGACAGCCAAAGTGCAATTTTCTTGGCAAAGAACCCTGCTTATCATTCAAAGACAAAGCACATTGATGTTCAGTATCACTTTGTGAGGGATATGATAGAAGAAAAAAAGGTGTTGCTGGTAAAGGTGGACATTTTGAAGAATACTGCAGATGCATTGACAAAATTTGTGAGCTCTGAGAAGTTCTCTTGGTGTATAGAGACAATGGGCATTTTAGGGCTGGAAAAATGACTAATCTCTCTTGTGGTCGCCTGTGGAAAGAAAACAACAAGTGGTAGAATGTTGGGTTGTGTTATATTCTTTCCACCACTAGCCCATGTAGTTAACTGGGGGGTTAGAGGGGGGGCGGAGCTCCCCTTCATCGCGTTGATTGTGTAGCAGGGTGGGGGTGTCACAGGGGGTTTGAGGCATACCCGTAACCCCACTTTATGGGATCTGGGGCAGCGCCCTAGAAAATTTTGGTTTTGGACCCTATGTTAGGTTGGGCAGACCCACCTATGGTTTTATGCATGATTTTTGCACATGTTTTTGGACGCAATGGTTTTCGGTCCATGGTATTGGACGTGATGGTTTTCAGTCCATGGTATTAGATGCTTTGGCATGTATAAATATGTATTGTAACATTGAATGGAACATAATGAAAAATCAAGCTAGTAGTCTCGTTTTTGGATCCAGGGGAAAATCTCTGTGTATATGTGTTTTATGTGTTATTCTCTTGCATTGTTTATTTTTTGTGTTTTAGAATTTGTATGCAGGTAATTTCTATACGGGGTTAAAACCTACATGTAACTATAACCGTTGTCTTGTCACTTGAGTCTGATCTCAAGTCCTTTTGAGGAGCAACATCATTCTTTCACTCTTTACTCACAAACTTCTTAGGCTTCAATTCTGGATGCAAAGACCAGTAGTGTGCCTCATCGTGTCCTTCCTTCTTACAGTGAGTGCATGAAGGTTTATCCTTCTTTACAGTGTTTTTTTTCCTCTCCTTCGATTTTAGTTTTTTCTTTCCTTTATTCTTGCTTTCGATAGGTTTGCATGATTTCCCAACATCTGGGGTTACATTTTTACCTCTAGCTTCTAGATGAGTTGCTTGAACTGACACATCATCAAGCTAGTTGGATTAAACATAAGTATAGTATGCCTCAAATAACTATGAATAACACCTATGTATTTTAACAATGTCTCTGGTGAGTCCAATGATGTGCCTAATGTTAAAGCTCTCTTATGGAATTCCTGAGTATAACTCTGAACACTTTGACCTTTTAATTGACGTAGTGTTTGCCAACTCATCATTTCTTGTTTCATATAAGCCAAAGGATAAAATTGATTTTTAATGGGAAAAACAAATTCATTCCAAGTTGAAATGATTTTACCATGCTTTTGGAGATTTGCTTGTGTCTTTCCTTCCCACCATACAAGTGTGGTTCCTCCAAGTCGAAGGCTAGTAAGCTAGATCTTCTTCCTTTCTGAATCAACTTTTTGCACCCTACAATATACATCAATTTGCCTTATCAAATTATCAAGCTTTTAACATTAAGTTCTCCATCATAAATTGGCAAATCAAATTTTACATCTAATTTGATCAAAGAGGATTTTTTTTTCTTCTTCTTAGAAGAACTATTTTTATGAGAAGAAGATGATGATGAAGATGATGATGGTGATGATGGACGAGATGGTGGAGGAAGTATTCATCCTTTTCCTTTATCTTCTTTATCTGGAGGAACAAAAAGAAAAGGTTCCTCTGCTCCTTTTTCTATTTTAGATAATGAAGTGCCTTCATCTTTTCCCTTTTTAAACTCATTATACATCTCTTCCACCATTGCATGTATTGTCATGAAACTATCCAAGAATTGGGATTCTGACCCAAGTTGAGTTTCATCTGCCATCCTTCTTTGTGAAGAGACCCTTCCAATCTCTAGATTCACCTCAACAAGTTCACCTTTACCTCGTCCGAGCCTCAACCTAGTAAGCATTCAAATCTCCACACAAACTTGTCAACCTTAAAAACCTTGAGCTCCGATACCACTTGATCTATTAATGAAAAAGGTATTATAGAATATGTGTGAAGTTTCCTATGTTACTTTGTGCAACGGATCGAAAAGATTGCGAATAACATAAACACTTAAACAATTAGAAAACACATTCAAACACATCAACACAACCAAATTTAATAAAAGAGTTCACTAGACTTCCTGGCTACATCTCTTGGTCCTTTCGCTTCTAGTACTGACCTCTCTATTATGTCTTCAAATTGTTGTTACAAGTGTGAGCTCAGAAACAGAGTGTCAAACACAAAAATGGATCTCACCACTGTGTTCAACTCAATTTTTTGAGTCAAAACGAGTATACACTCGACCGTACTTCGCCACTATGACCTCCAGACCCCATGGAACGGTTCAAAACCACACTCTATCAACTTTTTTGGTGATATGGTATTAATATACCATGTTTAGTTACAAACTGAAATAAACGTAGAATAATATGATTACATTAAAAATAGAGGATAAACCAAAGGACTAATGGGCGTGGAGTTGACCCCAACCATCCAGCCTTTTCCCGGTGCAAATCCTGATACCATACTATTCGACAGCTATTGCATCATCCGCTCTCGAACAGTCAACACATTGGTTAACTCTTCGAAAGAATGTGAGAAAAGATGTTTTGGGATGCTACGTGTTGACTGCTGAGTGGAATCACATAGATTTCTAAAAAAACATTTCCAGCCTTTGAGGAATGCGAGAAACCATTTACAACTTCCGTGATGGAACTCAAAGAAGTTTAACTTCTTTTGCATAATCTCATCACGTCGATTTTCAAGGATAACTTGCTTGCATGTCTCGATGCAATATGCATCGATCTCCTTTGATCGGATGATCCAATGGCTGTGGTGTGAACCAATCACACATACACCGTTCCCTCTCTATTGACATCATCCAGAACCTGTGAGTCATCCCCGGGTGGCCACGTCTCCTGCTGACGTAGGCATTGACTTTTGCCCTAAATCTTTAATTGGCTCTAATTTCTTCATCCGGACTCGGATTCACACGTTGTTTGCACCGTTGGATTCGTATTAATGAACACTTTGACTTGAGACTACTTACACTTGTATTTGAAGACTTTTGATCTAGAGGCAAAAATGAGTCCATTTTTTATCAGATACCATACAAACTGATTGGGTTCCAAACAAAAATTTGCAATGTGTACCTTTTGTGTGTTTTGCACATTATGGAGATCGAAAATTTGTGCCATCTGTAGTATCCATGATACGGGATCCTTGCCATCAAAGTTCCTCATATCGATATTTGGGACATGGTGGGTCTTTATTCCAAAGTTAGAGTCTATGAAATCATGATTAACATTTCTTTGTTCTCATCATGAGTTTCCTCTACTACCTTTTCACCATTAGGAAGCCTTTCTTGTAGCAAATTTTTCAAACCTTCCTTAAATCCTTCAACGTCTTTCTCCAAATCTTCAATGTTGTCATTTGAATCATTATTAACATTTCTTTTGTTCTCATTATGATTTTGTCTACTACCTTTTCATCATTAGGAAGCCTTTCTTGTAGCAACTTTGTCAAACCTTCCTTCCAACCATCCATGTCTTTCTTCCAATATTCAATGTTTTCTTTCAAACCATCCATCTTAGCTTTTGTTACTTTTTGTGAGAGAGAAATTTGTTGTGCTTGGTCTCGTAATTTTGATATATCATGTTTCATTTCTTCTTCTTCTTCATGTTTCATAGTAGAGATTTCGGGTTTCTTACTAGGTGTTGCCATTTTCTTTCTTTGGGGCATCAACTAATGATAATTTTCTTCACTATTCCCATTTTGATCACTTCAAACTAAGTTTTCAAGCAACACTTATGAAAATTTTTAAAAATACTACACACCTTGTCTTTTTCTCTTTGTAGGAGCTTGATATTGAATCTGATGTATCTCTGAAATTTCGGATCTAAGAGTTCTAAAATTTAAAATTGTGGTAGCACTCTATGTTCGCTTTCCAATACGACTAGTATAATTGAAATTGGATTCTCCAAGAAATATTTATGCCAAATCTCCCAAGATGGCCTGATTATACATGTTTTCAATAGAGCAAACTTGTACGAAGTTCCACGTGTCATTATTTCAACCTTAGGACCTAAAAACCATACATAGAAAGGTACAGTCTATCCTCTTTTTGTAACTTCTTACAAAATCACAATCTGATGCTCAGAGCGAATGTTGTGACGATTTTCACAAGGTTACCTATTTGGGATGTAATTTGCGATCTTGCAAAAATCCCTAAATGTCTTGGATAGTATCTCTGAAAATATAGCAAAACAAGATTGGAAATTTGGGTCCGAGATTCACCAAGAATTCAAATCAAATGTGTTTTAATTTTAGAGTCGGAACCTTCATAGAAAAACAATTATAGCGAAAATTCCATGCTGACCTGTTTGAGATGAAATTCTGGTGCTTGCAAAAACCCTAAATTCCTTAGATCATGTCTTTGAACCTATAGCAAGACAAGATCTGAAATTTAGACCTAAGGTTCATAACAATGTTGGCTCAGCTGGTTTTCTTCACCTTCTGAAAATCTGTAAAGAAAAAGTTATAGCGAAATTTCCATGATGACCTATTTGGAGTAGTGAGACCTTAGAATCCAAAGCTCTGATTCCAAATGTTATGCAGCCAGTTCACAAAATAGTAGAAAAGATAGGTAAACGACTTCAAAATCAGCCTCTTCGAGGGGGAAACCTTATTTAAGTTACACAAATGAACAATTCTTGGATGATTCAAATGACAAAACCTCATTTCTATATATAGGAGTCTAAGGGGTCACAATAAAATCAAAGTCGACATAACAATAATAATATAAGGGCACAAAAATAACCATAGTGGGCTTCTATGGGGCACAATAATAACAATGTGGGGACAAATAGGGCATGACAATAACAATAAGGGGCTACAATGACAATAGTAACGAGGGAATCACTAGTATTATAGGGACCTAATAGATAGTTACAAGGGATGATTGTTCAAATAATACTCTAGTGTATGTTAAAGAGAATGATTTCTCTTGTTTGTTTTTAGAGGAAAATGATCAAATCATGGATGAAACACAGGTGGAATGTTTTATCTAGGTAAATAAACAATCAATAGAGTGTAATAAAATATGGAAGTTATACTTTGATGGTGCTTATTCTATTGTAGCATTTTTTGGTTCTGATTAAATAGAATATTTGAAATGTTTCTATGCTCATAAGGAAATTATAGAAGGCAAATTAGGGTCTATAGATCGATTAAATACATCCATAATCATCCATTTTTCACTAAAAATCCATTTTCCTATGGTAAAAATCATTTTTACCTAGGAAAAGTAAAAACCCATAAAAATATTTTTTTTCCCTAAGTATTGATGTTATATGAAAACTCAACTGATTCATTAACAAGCATTATACTTGGTCATTTTCCCTTTCTGCTCATATTTTCATATTAACATTAACTTATAGTATTAAATCCATAATTTTCCTTTTCCCATATATATAACTGCCTTCATTAGATATCTTGAAAACCCTTTAGTTTCGTTAGAAACTATGCATTATATACAAATATCGCATTGCATATCGGAGGGGCCGCAGGTCTTTTAAAACATGCATATACCATAGTTTTATTATAAAACTATGTATTCAAACAATATCACATCAGCAACATTGCAAGTCTTTCATATGAATGCACCCCCCGCATTGCGATATGCGATAGGGAGCCCAGATTTGAGGCCAATATAAATCATCATTTATTACCCATATCGCATCCATCGTAAAGTCCCAGCTAAGAATTACTCTCCACTGATGTGATCCCCGACTCTGATCTCTGATCGCGATGGGACCCAGACCCAAAACAATATATATATTGATCTAATCCCACATTGCATCCGCCTCATATCGCAGCTTTCCACCTAAAGTGATACACCTCTAGCATTTGTGATCGCCGATATGCAATAAGAGGCCTGGACACGACCCAATATATAATATATTTCAATGCTATGTCGCATCCGGTCCCTATCGTGGTCCTTTGTAATAGACCTACCCCCTGCCTACTCTGATTGCAATAGCTGATTTGAGCCTGGACCCGATGCCGTTATCCGCTCGGGTTAATAAAATTTCAAGTCTTCCATATGTGATTTGTTCATATTTGCTATGTTAAATCGATTTTTGATTTAAATTAAAAATGACCCGAAAAGCCTCCATTTCACTGCTAATCACATTTTTAACCACAATTAAATCATTCCCACCATGATCAATCCCTCCCCGCTGCTCTTTCACTCCATTACTGTTCCTTTCGTCCGATAGCTAAAAAATTAACTATTTCTCCACTAAACGCATAAAAGGCCATTTTTTCCCTGTTCTACCTATTTTACATAGTGCAACCTCCACTTTGCCTCTGCGGCCATTTAATCCATCATTGTTCCCTCTGATATGCCCCAGACTCCTCTGATAGCATTTGAGAACTCAACAGAGCCATCCCGACCTCCTCTGTCACCATATTTTCTTAATGAGTTTTGTGTTTTGTAGGTAAGAAGATCGTTGTTCCAAGTTTTTTTAAAACAAAAAACCTGTGTGATAGTTTGAAGACTAGATATGAAGATTTACTGTGAAAAACACAGTAAAAACCTAAAATGTGCATTCAAAAGGTCACTTGGCTAGATTAATGGATATTAAAAGAGTTTAAAGAATATCAGTAAAAAGATCAAACTGAAAAAATCTGCCAATGTAGAGGACACACCAGCTAAAGGGGGAAAATATCAAACAAAAAGCCAACACACCCTGAATAAAGGGGACAGCAAGAAGCAGTTCAAACAGCTGCCCCTATCTTCTTGCCATGAAGATCATTTCCTTTCCTTGAATAAATCTTATACAGTTTTAAGATATTTGTAGTTTTATTATTGTATAAATAACTCTCTCTTTGAGATGTTATATGTTTGGAGTTCAAGATTCATAGCATTACTGTAAAGTTGTGACTGTTCGTTCCACTTTGAACCTAGAAGTCACCTTTGAAAGAAGCTTTTGTAGATACTTGTTGTACTCAGTTTTTCTAGGACCTTAATACAAAACAGAGGATTTTGAATCTGGTTTTACATAGTTTGTGTTATCCTGTAAGTTTTTCTAGTTTTCAATCATCATGTTTTTCTTCATATTCTTATGACTTGCAGAGATATCTAGATAGGAACAATTAGAGTATCAATTGATTCCTATAAGCTCCTGAAGTGATCATCTATTAAGAGATTGGATTAATTCAACTGCCTGTGTAGCTAATCCCCTCTAATCATAAATCCTCAGCATCTTTTATAATCTTAAGTATATTGCCTTGAATATTTTGAACGTAGTTCAAAAGGTTTTCCAACTTATGATTGTTCTGTTTTACAGTCTGGAAACTGTGATAATCATATTTTTGTTGTCTTCTACTCACCACTATTTTGATCTATATCACTGTGTAATGCTTTATATCAGCCCTTTGCTGAAGTATTAATATATCCCAAGGGATTAATTACTTTAATCCTACATCTGTCTTCTTTCATTGGTCTTCCAAAATTAAAACCAAAAACCCCCAAAACAATTATTTTATATGCTCTCGCATTGGTAGCCTGACCAACTACTATCTCAGAGGTACAACATCAGAATGGCATCGCTGCCAGGGAGTGAAGTAACAAAGATCTTTCTCCGGAGAACAATAAAGTTTAGATTTATTTCTTGCTGGTGAACAAGGAATAGGCATTTGTATTGGTTGCATTATTTTCACTTGGTGACTCCACTTTGCCGGATGGCAATTCCACTAGATTACCGATCCCACTCTTGTTTTGAAATTTTAGTTTCCTTTACTACTATGCAAGGTTCATTGAGACTTGAAATCAGCAATATATGTCTCTTCCTCTCAGCCATGGTTAGAAATCTAAAATGTCTACAAAGGATGCAACTTTTAAAGTACACTGGTTAGTATAAGTTTTCCATGGGATTTCATGTTCACATTGCTTATATTCTTCAAATTTTCAGTTGCTGGCAACTTGGTTTGTCAATAAATCCACTCCGCACTTGGTTACATTGGAAAACATATTACACCTAACATTGTAAAGTTTTTCAATTCAGTTAGATAGAGGTGTAGGAGTAATTAGCTACTTTCAGTTTCAGGGTGCAGTAGATCTACCATTATTTTAGTTATATTTCAAGATTGCAATATCAAGTTTGGTTTGGTTGAGTGCAATAACTTCCAAGGGATTAACTGATTAACTCCATAGCCCATGAATTAGGCATTCTTATGCTTATTTCCACTTACATTGTCAATTGTTTCACTTCAATAGATTTCAAGTTTATATTTCAATGTGAAAGAGTATCCAAATTAGTGCAGGCATATGGTTGCATTTTATAATTGTAGGTTGTAGTATGTAGTAGCAGAGTACTGAAATGATAGCATTGATCCATGGGGATTGGTTATATTTTTACATAAGATGACAAACTAGTGGTTGTTGTTTTTATGGTATGACTCCATGCCCAATACTAAAGGAAACTATTCTACTAGTTCTCTGCATTCTATAGGAGAAAGTAATCCCCAGATGGAGCCAATGTTGTAACATTTTTTGGTTCTGATTAAATAGAATATTTGAAATGTTTCTATGCTCATAAGGAAATTATACAAGGCAAATGAGGGTCTACAGATCGATTAATTAATTTCCCATTCATCTCCATTCATTCATATATTTACTAATTTCCCCTTCATACATCCATAACCATCCATTTTCCACTAAAAATCCCTTTTCCTATGGTAAAAATCCTTTTTACCTAGGAAAAGTAAAAACCCATAAAAATATTTTTTTCCCCGAGTATTGATGTTATATGAAAAGTCAAATGATTCATTAACAAGCCTTATACTTAGTCATTTTCACATTCCACTCATATTTTCATATTACCATTAACATATAGTATTAAATCCATAATTTTCCTTTTCCTGTATATATAACTCCCTTCATTAAATATCCCAAAAACCCTTTAGTTTCGTTAGAAACTATGCATTACATACAAATATCACATTGCATATCGGCAGGACCGCAGGTGTTTTAAAACATTCATATACCATAGTTTTATTATAAAACTATGTATTCAAACAATATCGCATTGATAGCATTGCAAGTCTTCCATATGAATGCACCCCCCGCATTGCGATATGCCATAGGGAGCCCGAACCCGACGCCAATATAAATCATCATTTATTACCCATATTGCATCCATCGTAACATCTTAGTTAAAGCATTACTCTTCGATCGCGATGGGACCTAGACCTAAAACAATATATATATTGATCTAATCCCATATCGCATCCACCTCATATCGTAGCTCCCCACCTAAAACAATACACCTCCACAATTTGTGATCGCCGATATGCGATAAGAGGCCTGGACCCAACCCAATATATAATATAGTTCAATGCTATGTCTCGTCCAGCCCCTATCGTGGTCCTTTGTAATAGACCTACCCCTTGCCTACTCTGATTGCATTAGCCAATTTGAACCCGGACCCAATGCCATTATCCGCTCAGCTTAATAAAATTTCAAGTTCGCCATATGTGATTTGTTCAGATTTGTCGTGTTAAATTGATTTTAGATTTAAATGAAAATGACCCAAAAAACCTCCATTTCAATGCTAATCACGTTTTTAACCACAATTAAATCATTCCCTCCATGATTAATCCCTCCTTGCTGCTCTTTCACTCCATTACTGTTCTTTTCGCCCGATAGTCAAAAAATTAACTATTTCTCCATTAAATGCATAAAAGGCCATTTTTGCCCTGTTCTGCCTATTTTACATAGTGCAACCTCCACTTTGCCTCTATGGCCATTTAAGCCATCATTATTCCCTCCAATATGCCCTAGATTCCTCTGATAGCCTTTGAGAACTTAGCAGAGCCATCACGACCTCCTCTATCGCCATATTTTCTTAATGAGTGTTGTGTTTTGTAGGTAAGAAGATCGTTGTTCCAAGTTTTTTTAAAACAAAAAACCTGTGTGACAATTTGAAGACTAGATATGAAGATTTACTATGAAAAACACAGTAAAAACCTGAAATGCACAGTCAAAAGGTCACTTAGCTAGATTAAAAGATATTATCAGAGTTTAAAGAATATCATTAAAAAGATCAAAATGAAGAAATCTTCCAGCGTAGAGGAGACACCAACTAAAGGGGAAAAATATCAAACAAAAGTCCAGCACAGCCTGAATAAAGGGAACAGCAAGAAGAATTTCAAACAGCTACCCCTATCTTCTTGCCATGAAGATTTGTTCCTTTCCTTGAATAAATCTTAAACAATTTTAAGATATTTGTAGTTTTATTATTGTATAAATAACTCTCTTTTTGAGATGTTATATATTCGGAGTTCAAGATTCATAGCATTACTGTATAGTTGTGGTTGTTGGTTCCACTTTGAACCTGGAAGTCACCTTTAAAAGAAGCTTTTGTAGATACTTGTTGTACTTAGTTTTTCTGGGGCCTTAATACAAAACAGAGGATTCGGAATCTGGCTTTACATAGTTTGTATTATCTTGTAAGTTTTTTCAGTTTTCAATCATCATGTTTTTCTTCATATGATTATGACTTGCAAAGATATCTAGGTAGGAACAATTAGAGTATCAAGTGATTCCCATAAGATCCTGAAGTGACCATCAATTAAGAGATTGGATTAATGCAACCGTCTATGTATCTAATCCCCTCTAATCATAAATCCTCAGCATGTTGTGTAAGCTTAAGTATATTGCCTTGAATCTTTTGAACGTAGTTCAAAAGGTTTTCCAACTTATGATTGTTCTATTTTACAGTCTGGAAACAGTGATAATCATATTTTTGTTGTCTTGTACTCACCATTATTTTGATCTATATCACTATGTAATGCTTTATAGCAGCCCTTTGTTGAAGTATTAATATACCCCAAAGGATTTATTACTTCAATTCTACATCTATCTTCATTCATTGGTCTTCCATAAACTTAAACCAAAAACCCCCCAAAACAATTATTTTAGATGCTTTGGCATTCATAGCCTGACCTACTACTATCCTAGAAATACAACATATTCCAGGGAAGTAAATGGGGCAGGTGTGTTGTTGGTGTCTCGAGAAGGTAGCCTCATTCCTCTCTATTTCAAGCTAGAGTTTTAAGACACTAATAATATTTTTGAATATGAAGCTTTGTTTTTCGGGATGCAAGTTGCTAGAAATCTCAACATTGGGTGTTTGGCAGTGTTTGGATATTTAGAGTTGGTGGTGAAGCAAATCAGAAATCAATGCCAAAATAAACATGCAAGATTGAAGGCTTACCAAAATGAGGTGTGGGATTTGATTGATAACTTTCTCTTAGTCTCTAATATCCACTTTTTTCCTAGAGATACAAATCAAATGGCTAACTCCTTTCATGTAGCCACTAGTAACTTCAAGACTCCACAAAACCCCTTTCTCAGATACAAAGTTGAGGTCATGTACTGGCCTTCAATACCAGACAATGTCAAGTATTGGCAGGTATCTGAAGATGAGGAACAAATCAAATGTTTCATGGACGTTATTAGATAATTTTCAAACTCAGTGATTGACCAAGAGGATGAGGAGATGACATGTGAAGAGAAGACTGGTTGGGAAGAAACCACCGTTGGTCATCAGATATTGCAGCTAAAGGGGAATATCATCCCCAGAGGATTGATTCCACTGGAAAGTATTTTTAACTCAAATCATGTGGCTACTAAGCCAATTAAGCAAGATCTTAAAGAAGATGTAGAATATTGTAACATTTGCCCCAAAGCAGATTCGAGAATCATCAAATTTAAAAAAGGCGTTCCCATGGAATACAGAAAAAGGTACTTGGACCTATTTAAAGAGTACATGGAATGTTTTCCTGGTCATATGATGATTTAAATAATTTTGGTCTTGGCATCATACAACAAAAAATTCCCTTAAAATATGGGTTGAATCCATATAAGCAGAAGGTCGGGCAGATTAATCCTCTGTTGCTCCCATCCATTGAAAATGAGATGAAGAAATTGTTATAGGCTAAGATAATTGTGTCGTTAAGGTACTTTGATTGGGTAGAAAATTTGGTTCTTGTCAAGAATAATAATGGAGAAATAAGGTTATGTATTGACTTCAGGAATCTAAACAAGCCCTCACTAAAATATAATTACCCTTTGCCTAAGATGGATGACATTTTGCAGAAGGTGGTAGGGTTTTCCTAGATGTCCATGATGGATGGCTTCTCTGGATAAAACCAAGTTGTGCACCCATAAGATCATAAAAGAATCACTTTCACTACACACTAGGGAATGCTTATGAATGCAAGAATGCCCTTTGAACTCATAAAGGAAGGAGCCAATTTTCAGAGAGTTATGGACATAGAATTTTTTGGATAGCGAGATGAATTTGTAGTAATATGCCTAGACGACATAACTATTTTCTCTGAGTCAGATGAAGAGTATCTCAAGCATTTGTAGGTCACATTCACAAAATGCAAAAGGCATGGTTTGTCCTTAAATCCTAAGAAATCACAGCTTACTTTAAGTGAAGACAAGTTGTTGGGCCATATTGTAGCAAAGGAAGGAGTAAATGTTGATCCCAAAAGGGTAGAATCCATCAACAGCATTACATTACCAAGAAACAGGAAAGAAATTCAGGGCTTTTTCGGAAGAATCAACTTTTTGAGAAGGTTTATACCAAATTATGTTGAGATAGTCAAAAAAATCACAAAGATGTTGAAAAAAGACAGGGAATTAAAGTGGATTGTAGAAGCTCAAGAATCATTCTCCATAATCAAAAAATATTTTCCAAAACCCTGAGTCTTAGCTAGACCATATTATCAAAGGCAATTCCTCATTTTCTCTTTTGTCTCTCCCAACATGGTGATATGATAATCACTCATGAGTGACCTCGGTTAATTAATTGATAAATGAAGGTATTACAGACTCATGTGCTGGTGTGTGTCTATGTTATTTTAGGCAATGGATCGATCAGATTGCAAAATGCACAGACACTGGAAGAATGGAAAATATCAAGAGAAACATAGTAATAAAATTCAAGAACACAACAAATTTAATAAGGAGTTCACCCTATCCTCTAGGGCTACGTCTCTGGTCCAGCTTCCAGTGGTGGCCTTCTTTTATTGTGTCTTTAAAGAAGAGATTTACAATGAGGAGCTCAATTTGAGTCTCCTAAAATAGATATTGTTTGGTAGGGTAGTTCTTGGATCCCCCAAGCCACTAGAGTACACATACTCTTTTCCTTACCAGAACTTGACTTATCTAGTCTTTAATGGGAGAAGCCCAATGTGCTACTCAATTCCCAACAAATCCTCTCAGTGTTTGCTTGAACCTCTCAAGCTTTCTGTCTGCTCGATGTTACCTTAGATCAGCTCGGCTCTTTGTTTTTTGCTTTTTGCTTCACTATCTCTTCTTTGCTCTCGCTCTCTCTGTCTTTGTTCTCTTCTTCTCTCTTCTTCTTCATGTTTTGTTCTCTGTTTGTTCATGGCTTAAAGCCGATCTATCTCATGACTGTTCGATTCCTCTTCCGCCCCTTCGGTTCGCCTGCTACTGTTCATTTGGAGTTCCCTACCTCTGCGTCATTGCCATTGTCCACATGGAAGTGGCCACTTATCCTCTCACTAACTGCGCCAGCTCTTCCTCGATGGTTCGGTAATTTAGTTACACTGTGGAATAACTCATCTACTAGGTCAGAAGTCAAATCAACTTCAAACTTCTTTATGTCGTGGCTTAATTCCCCTGTCAAATTTGGTTCCTCCATCGGGCGCAATCTCCACCGTCAGATTTAGATCCCCCAGATCCTACGATATTCGCTCATTTCATGCGGTTGACTTGCTCGATTGTTAGTGTACAATGAGCGGAATTTTTCTCTCTCATTCATTGGACACGCATCGTGTGATGAATGGAATCGTTCAGTTTCAACCAAATCCACTTACCGCCCAAGGGTGCCCCTGATATACCACTGATTTTGGAGCACGAGACTCGCCTTTCACCTTAGCACTTTCCCCACAATTTCCTAGCTTCCCATGTGACCAAGCACTTGGGGCCTTTGCTAATCGCACATCAAAAATGGCCTCCATTTCCCAATCTGGGCTTCCCAAGTGCCATTTTTTCCTTTTGCATGGACTCCATGGGCCTCGGTCACTGCGCTTTGACCAATGTCCTTGTTGTTCCTTGCTAGCTGCAATCTACCACTGTCCAGAGGTCTTCCTGATCACTCTGTGTTCATAGATTTGAAGTTTGTCATGTCTTAATACAGTCATGGCACTTTGATAATCTTCATGGATCAAATTTGAATCACAGCCTTCCCACTGAAAAAGCTTTTGGACCACCAAAAGTTGGTTTTCAAGCATCGACTAAGTGAGGGTACAATTGTCTCACTTGTCCAATCTCTATCCACTTTTCACTGCTCGACTTTGAACCCTTGAGCCCTACTCTGAGGTACTCAACATCTCCTCTATGTGTCGTCCTTACCTTCCTATCTAGAACTATGTCTTCCTGCAATTCATTAAGATATTCAGGTAGCAAGTCATCAATAGAAGGCAATTGACTCTGCTCTTCAGGATCCTCAATTAAAAAGGGTTCAAACAATCTCAAGCAATCTGCATTTATGACTGCGTATATGTGCACGTAAGCTGGTAAATCAAGGTGAAAATCATTCTCACCAATCTTCTCAAGTATCTTGATGGGTCCATACCGGATAGGCTTTAGCTTTTTACCTTCACCTTGCATCCTGTCCTTGCTGATAAACAGCGAGACTTGGTCACCAAATTGGAAACTATGCTCCATCCGATGCTTGTCATGCCTTGCCTTGTATTTGGCTTGGCTCTTTTCTAGTTGTTCCTTTACTGCTTGGTGGATCTCTTGGATCTATTCAATGAACCTAGTTGCCTTGTCCACATCACTATGTCCATCAACTGTGGTATCTTTACCAAAGACAAAATCCAAAGGAGACCTTGGTGTGAAACCAAAATAGGTCTCAAAAGGAGATCTCTGTGTAGAAGAATTTTTTGCTCTATTGTAAGCATGTTGTACATAACACAAATGTTCATCCCAAAGCTTAGGATGTTTGCTGCAATATACTCTGAGCAACTGGATCACTTTCCTGTTGACTACTTCTGTCTAGCCATCAGTTTGTGGATGAAAAGTTGTGCTTTTCTTCAGTTTGGTGTCCATCAGTTCCCACAGACTTGACTAAAACTTCCCCACAAATCGGGTGTCTCGATTAGATATAATGGAAGTGGGTAATCCAAAATGAACCCATACATGTTCAAAAAATAGTTTTGCAGTTTGTCCAGCTGTAATCTGTTTATTACAAGGTATCAAAATACACATTTT
>APFE031370783.1:22606-39662 GCA_000404065.3 Pinus taeda
ACAACATATAGATAGTCATGACCTTTCCTAGATTTAGGCAGTCCTCCAACAAAATCCATGGAAACACTTTCCCAAGGGTGAGAAGGAACTGGTAATGGAGTGTACAAGCCTAGTTTTCTATTGCTAGGCATGCTTTTAGCACACATAGTACACCCTCTTACATATCTAGAAATTGTCTCGTTCATTTTTGGCCAATAATATAATCTTTGCAGCTATGCAAATGTTTTACTTACCCCAAAGTGACCTGATATCAGAGAAGTGTGTGCTTCTCTAATTATCTTTACTCTCTCAGTTTGTGGAATGCATAACTTCCCACAATGGTATATGAGTCGATCCTTTATATGATAATCCAATTCTTCTACTCATTTTCCTTGACTTAAAGTTGCATATACATCTTTAAAGTCTATATCTTGAGCATATTGTTCAATGTAGATTTCATGTAGCACAGAATTATGCTTAAGTATAGTAGATGCATTTATAATAGGTCTAGATAACATGTCTACAACTTTATTCTGTATGCCATTTTTATATCTGATGACTAAATGAAACTGTTGTAGAAAACCCATCCATCTATAGTGCCTTGATTGTTGCAACTTAGTTTGGGAGTGTAGATATTGAAGTGGTTGATGATCAGTATGTATTACTGTCTCTGTGCCCATTAAGTAATGTTTCCACTTTTTCACACTCTGAACTACTGCATATAATTCTTTATCATATGTAGGATAGTTAACTACTGCAGGATTAAAAGTCTCAGAATGATAACATATGGGTTTACCGTGATGTGTCAACACTGCTCCCATGGCATAGTCACTGGCATCTGCTTGGATCTCAAATGGTCTTTGAAGATCAGGCAGTGCTAGTACAGGTGTTGTACTAATATTTTCTTTCAAGGTGTCAAAGGCTTTCTGCTATTTTCCTCCCCACTGAAACACCTTGTTCAATCATGTTAAAGCATGTAAGGGAGCTACAATTAAGGAAAAGTTAGAAATGAACTTCCTCCAATATTGTGCTGCTCCTAAGAAGCTTCTAACTTCTGTAGTAGATTTCGGTTTAGGGAAATTTACAAGGGCTGCCACCTTAGAGGGATCTATCTTCAATTCACCACCCCCTACTATATGACCCAAATAATTCAGAGATGTTTTACCAAATTCACATTTCGAGAGTTTAACATGAAGTTTTTCTCTTTTCAAAACAACTAGTGCCTGCTTAACATGATTTAAGTGTTCTTCCCACATTTTGCTAAAAATCAGAATGTCATCCTGATACACAATAACAAAATCATCAAGAAAAGGTCTGAGTACATCATTCATTAATCTCATGAAAGTAGCAGGAGCATTAGTTAAGCCAAAATACATAACCAACCACTCATATAAACCCTACTTTGTTTTGAAAGTAGTCTTCCATGCATCTTGTTTTGCAACTCTAACCTGATGGTATCCACTGTGCAAGTCTAGCTTGGAGAAATAAACAGCTTCTTTCAATTGATCTAAAAGATCATTTATGCGAGGAAGGGGATAACAATTTTTGAATGTTATCTTATTCAGTGCTTGGTAATCGATGCACATTCTCCACAAGCCATCTTTCTTTCTCACCAAAATGATTGGTGACCCACATGGTGATGTGCTAGGTCTGATGAACCCTTTCTTGAGCAACTCCTGCACCTACTTCTTGATTTCAGCATTCTCTAAAGCAGACAACCTGTACATTCTAATGTTAGGCAATGGAGCATCTTGCTACAAAATAATATCATGTACTATTTCCTTTTTGGGTGGCAGATCTTTAGGTTCTTGAAACAAGATATCATACTCTGAAACAACCTTTTCTAAATTGGCTTGTTGTTTAGCATTATAGCCCTCAAATACATTATTTTTATCAGGTTTCTTTTTCTTTACAACCATCAATAAGAATTGTTTGCATGAATTTATCATTATTTTCATCTGCCCTGAGTTTATGAGAGTATAAGTATTCTTGAGCTTATGAGCTCTTAAAAAGTATTCGATTCCATCTTTAACAAGTAGATACTTGTTCTCAGCTCTATAGAAAATAGATTTCCTATCATACAAGTAAGGACTCCCTAAAACAATTCCACATATATCCAAAGGAATTATGTCTAACTCAACCTCATCTACAAATGTTGACCCAAAAGAAAACTTGAGTTTGCATTGTCTAGTCACTTGTAGTTGTGCTTTATCATTTAACCATCCTAATGGGTATGGTTTCTCATGTGAGGTGTAGTTGCTAATCCCAACTTTCTTTACAATTGCTTCAGAAATTAAAATTTACTTGTGAGCCACTATCAAACAAAGTATCAATCTTTTGATGTTTGGAAATAACTCGAATATGGAAAAGCTCATGTCTTTTTCTCTCATTTTCTTCATCAATGGTAGATTGTGCAGAATTACTAGTAGATGCTTCAGAATTCTTACCTCTTATACCTTTGGCTGCAATGGTTGTTTCATCTCCTGAGTCTAACCCCAAATCTTTCTGAATAGCTGTAGCAGTCTTCTTCTTCTTGCCCTAGAACTTCTTAGGTCTCAACTCTGGATGCAGAATCTAACAATGCTCATCATCATGCCCATCCTTTTTACAGTGAGTGCATGAAGCCTTTCTTTTCTATGCCGTGTTAGCCTTCCTTGCTTTCCACTTCTTCTTTCTTTTCTCCTTATTCTTGCTTGCAGTGGGTTGGGATGATTGCCCAACTTCTAGACTTCCATTCTTTCCTCTAGCTTCTAGATGAGTAGCTTGTACAGATACCTCATCTATACTAGTGGGATTAAACATGAGGATGGTGTGCCTCATGTAGTTGTGTAGACCACCAATGTACTTCAACAGAGTCTCAGGCAAGTCTAATGAGATTCCTAGAATCAAAGCTCTCTTTCTAAATTCTTGAGTGTAACCTTGCACACTTTTCCCTTTCAACTATCGAAGATTTTGCCAACTCATCATGGCTTGCTACATGTAGGCCAATGGGTAGAACTACTTTTTTATTGCAAAAACAAATTCACTCCAGAAAGAGATATTCTTACCATATCTTTTCATGTTAGCTTGGGTTCTTCCTTCCCACCAAACCAAGGCAGTTCCTCCAAGGCGTAGGCTTACCATCTGAATCTTGCTCTTATCTGAGTCGATATTATGTACTCTGCAATAAACATCAATTTGTCTAATCCAATTATCCAACTTTTCTGCATTCAACTCTCCATCATATATAGGTAAATCAAATTTAACATCTAGTTTGATCAAAGATGCTTTCTTTTTAGGGCTATTAGGAGGTGTGAGAAAGCTTTCCTCTTTCCCTTTTCCTTTTGAGTGGTCATGGGAATGTGACTCATCTTCTCCTTTGTCTTGCTTAGATCCTGATGAATCTTCATCCTTGTGTGCGAGTGTGGCAGCAAATAGGTGGCATTGAAGGGCGGTTTCAGGACTTGAGAGGATGTAGGATGGTGTGGATTGGTCCTAGGAGGTCTCAGGTGGCCTTCTAGAGGCTTTTCCAATTCTTAGCCTTCAAAAGAAAGCCTACAAAAAAATCTACAGGAGGACATGAGAAATCTACAAGAGGAAAACAGGGAAACTACAAGAGGCCTACAAGAGGAGGTCGAGAATAGTTTTCACTTGTTTTCAGGGTGTGAGAGTGGTCGAAAAAGGTGGATGGAGGTTGGAATGATAATTTGCCTAAGGTCTACCGTGAATCACCAGGAGAGAGAAAGATGATTGGGTTTGCTCAAGGAGAAAGGAAGAAGTTCTATGGAAAAATGCAGGAAACTAGGGCAGAATTGAGGTGATATTTGGGAGACCTATAGGGCATGGATGAGATGGAGGGTGTGATTTCTGATAATATGGCCTACTGTTGGAAAAGATTTGTTGCATAGAAACTGACAGTCAACCAAGTAAATCAAGCAGTAAGTGAAATGAATGCATTTAGGGAAAACAAAGTTTTGCATAAAAATGGTCTAAACTATGATCTATGAAAGGAAATGCTGAGAAATTTTGTAGGAAACGAAAGCATGAAAGAAGACTATTGCAAATCAGGAAGTGAACATGATGAAGAAGATCTAAAGCAAAGAAAAGATGGACTATTAACCTACTAAAATGTTGCAAACACTAGAAGTCCTATGAAGGAGGAAAATCTGTGTTTTTGGGGCAACAAGAGAGTCTTTGCCTCAAATCATGGTCCCAGAGGGATGAAGAGAGGCCAAGGCACTGTTTCTAGCATTTTGAATCTTCTCTTTATCACTGCTTAACCTGCTACAAAAAGCACAAACGGAAGCAAACTACTAAACCATCAAAAGCAACCTATTCTTAACCATAAGAGAAATACATCTAACAGCAAACTAATCTACAAGCTGAAAAAAGGCATGCAAATACAAGTAAAGAGGAGCTTGGTGTCTTGGATTGGGCACTAACCCAAGAGATTTAGCCTTATGAGGTAACTCAGTGCTAGATCAAAAAGGATTCCATCTTTATTTTCAAAACAATAGCAAGATTACATGAAACTGTCACAAAAAATAATAAGCTCGAAATTTGAGCAAAGTTTACCTAAGCAAAAATACGAACCCTAGTGAAGCTCTAGGCCTCTCTACTTATACCAATGAAGCTACTAATAGCTTCCTTAAAATCAAGGAGTCTTGGCTCCCAAGACTCAAGATAATCATCAGTCATCCTCCACTTGCTCGGCTGCATCCTAGTGCATGATTCGGCTGCTTGTACTCCAAGCTGAATGAAGGGGAATTCGAAGTGAGGAGTAATAAATGAGGGGGGTTCCCTCCTATAAGTTCTCTCCTCTATCCACTTCGAATTATTGTTGCCATTTTTCCACTGGATCCTTGACTTTGACCTCGAAATCTATCAATAATCTTCATTAAATACATGTTATATCACATGGCACAATAACTAACTCAACTACTCTATAGGCATAAATATAATTAGAAAATCATACAATAAGCTAAGAGAATGGTTGCTTTGACTAGGTTAGGAGGTAAAATGAGCCCATATAATTACCCATTTATGTGGCTTGTTAGCCTTGTGGGAAAACGGTACAAAAATGGATTCAAAACACTCTTGAACTCTTCAAGAGTTGATTAAGATCTTCCTAAGGTCGAAACAATCATATGCCAAAAGCCCTCAGGAGAGTAGAAATAAACTATCAAGAAGCTCAAAACACACCAAAAACATGGAAAAAATTGTTACCGCAGGCTTAACAGTCCAAATGCATGACAGTCGTTCGATCTGGCCGATCAATGGTCCAGATCTAATCAGCGGATCACATCGGCAAATCTGATCGGCACAGGCAGGTAGTGGCAATCAGTGCAAGACACCGCCGATCATCGATTGCCGATGATCGGATCGGCCGGTCGCAATCGGTGGAGGTGAGTCAGAGGTTATCAGCGCAGAGAATATGCAATGAGCGACCGCGATTGGCAATTCAACGTGGATTGTCGATTGCGCGCACAGATCGACGACCCACATCGCATCGGCAGATCGCAATTGGGAAAACCAAGGGGCATAGCCTTTACATGCATATGTGTGCGATGTGATAAGACCTGGACTCGATGGGTTTCAGAAGAAAAATTATAATCTTTCACATCCGCCAAAGCCCATTTTCAATGTTTTTTTAGTGTTCTCCACGTATTTCCAAATAAAAAGGGAATCATAGAATAGGCCAAGTGCGACATGCGACAGCGACCCAAGGGCGGACCTGATAGATAATTAAACCATACTTGAGGACTTTTAAAGTCCAAAAGAAGCAGAATGGGTGGGATTTCTCAGTATTACATCATTTTCTGTATACAATAGAAAACAATCATTATTAAGCATTTTCAAGAGATCACAAAGGCCCAAATAGCCATTCCATCACCTGAAAGAGGCCGAGAGACAGAGACAGAAGGTTGGAAGTGGAAAGGCAACAACACAACATGATGCAACCCGCGACAAAAGTAATCAAGGAGCATAGACAGTGCAACATAGCCAAATCAACCAGAAACGACCATGGAACCACAACACAACACAGCCTGAACAAACAGAATGATTGTGCGGCATCTCTGGCATGGGAGAACCCCCAGACAGCTCAACAAACTACCTAAAATATCTGAAAGCGGTTACTCTTCTGTCAAAAGCAGAAAACTGTCGAGCCATGCCTACCTATTGAGGGAATCAATCAGTTAAGACAGAAGGATAGATTAAGACACCTGAAGTCTCAAAGACTCAGGACCATTGTAAACAAGCTATAAATAGCTGAAAACAAGATGTAACAAAGGTTCAACTTTTGGAGATTATTCCTCCTCTGTTTCTTCGAGCCTCCCATCTACATTCTTTAGTAATACAAGCTTCTTTTGCCATTATATGTTCAATGTGCATATCTCTTCTGTTCTATGCTTGCACCTGAACAATTCGTTCAGGTTTTCTCTGTGTTTAAGGCTAGATAACTGCCATCTTATCTCTGCTTTCATATATTAGATTTGCAAGCTTCTTTACTACCTGTAGCTAGCCATTTATATGTGTTATTATATATGCATCTGCCGGTATAGTCATTAAGTTCACTTGTTGCCTATAGCTAGCCATTCATATGTGTTCATGTATGCAATCTGCTGGTATTGTCAGTATTCTCCATCTATCCATTAAATCTGCAAACTATTGAGCATTTGCAGTCTAAAGCCTTGTGTTATTGGGGGTGTTCATGAATGTCTTGAGTAAAAATAGAGCTAAAATAGTTATCCAACTTGATCCAAACCATCATTTATTCCAATAGTTTAGAGAATAATATTGAAGATTACATGTTACCAGACATCTCCGATTTACAACCTAGGAGATTTTCCTAGAGTGCTAACATTAATTGGCACCGTTGCCAAGGAGAGGAAATTGAAGCTCAGCTTCCCTGGGAAATGGCACAGACGCAAATTTGATGATCGACAAAGTCTGGGCACATTTTTGGTTGTAATCATCTATCTGGTGACTCTAGTGGAGGTCGAACCTCTTGGCGACTCCACTTCACAATTCTGGCTCAGTTTGTGAGGCATACTCGGAGAAATCCTTAGAAATCACAAGCTGACCCAATACCTAACCCAGAAAAGACCATCAAGGAGAAGAAAGTATTGCAAAAAGGAGCATCGAGTTTAGGTAAACCTAAAAAATATTCTATATCTCTTCATGAAGATCCTGCAATAGAACAAATACATGTTGAGAGTACAGATTATAATACTAGCAGTGAAGAAAAGCTCTTAGAAATTCATAAAGCTCCTTATTCTTTAGTTTCTCCTTTTGTTGTTAACCCAAAGGGAACCTCACCTCCTATTCACCATACTCCTTTGATCTCATCAATCACTCCTCTGCCTTCTGTCATTCAAACTTCTAGTACTCTTTTAGTCACCACAGTTATGGCAGGTCCACAAGCACCCACCAAAATGGAAAGAATCATAACCGCTAGGTATGGACCTCTAATACTGCCCACTCCTTTGAATGCTATGCCCACTGGATAATATCAGAATTATATGCCTAAGTTCACTGGGACTGAAGGTGTCACTGCTGAAGAACACCTTGAGTCATTTTATAGCTATGCTAATGATCTAGATGTTAGTGAAGATGATGTGTGGATGAGAGTCTTTGTCCAAAGCCTAGATGGGGAGGCTAGAAAATGGTTCAGAGAACAAGCCCCAAGATCTATAGCAGATATCGAAACTTTAGATGATACATTCCTAAAACATTGGGGGGATAAGAAGGATCTCCTCTATTACAACACTGATTTTGGGAACTTAAAGAGAGAAAATGGTGAACTGTTGTTTGATTTTAATAAGAGATTTAATCGCATGTATAGCAAGATACCAGCTAAAGTGAAGCCCACTACTAGCTCTGCTAAACTCACCTATGCTAATGCTTTTGATTCTGACTTCTGCCTACTGTTGAGAGAGAGGCAGTGTGCTACTTTGGCTGACATGTAGGATGCAGCCTTGGAAGTAGAATCAAACATCATGGCTGCAGAAAAACTCAAGGGAAATGCTGATAGAAGAAGATAGAGGGGTGAGTCTTCATCCTCCTCTAATCCTAATATAGATAAAATGACCAAAATGATCAAGTCATTAGCCTCTAAAATTTCCAAATTAAAGGTTGAGCAGCACCCTGGGAAAGGGAGAGTTCCCAATACCTTTGCTCCTAGAAATCGAAATCCATATAGAAGAGCTAATGAACAGTTGCAGATATTGCAAAGAAGCAAAGATGTCAATGAAGACCAAAAGGTCAAGACCCCCTTCCAGAATGTAGTCATGGAGGAAGAGCAGTTTGAAGAAGATGATGAGATCCATTTCCTTGAAGACAAAGGCAATGCTTCCTTTTTTACTGCAGCTGCCTATGAAAAGTCATTATGCAATGACCAGACTAACCAAGAATGGGGTGGTGAAGCTGTTCTACAAGCTGAAGATCAGCACAGATATAATCTTCGGTCGAAGATTAATAATGCTAAGGAAACTCTAGTTCAAAGAGATGTTGACCCTACAGTACAACAAGCTAATAATCAAAAACAACCAGCGGTTGATCCTATCATCCTCAAAGCTCTAGCTCATGAGGTAAGAGGCCTTGACAAGTCCCGTTCTCCTTTCAGTTTTCAATCAGAAATTCAAAAGCTAAGAATACCTATTCCTCTAATTGAACTAGTGAAAAGTGAGTCCTTCAAAAGATACGTCCTCGAAGCCCTTGAGCCTAAAGCCATCCAAGCCTCCACCGACTGTGTAAATCTACAAGATGACAAGCAAGCTGTCATCCTCAGCCCAACGATTGAAAATGGTGAGGACAGCTCCCCATCATTCTATGTCTCTCTGAACATTCATGATAAAATCCTCCACAACTGCCTTTTGGACACTGGAGCTAGCCATAACTTAATGCCAAAGGCTAACATGGATGAGTTGGGTCTCAACATCACTAAGCCTTATCATGATTTGTTTTCTTTCGACTCTAGAAAAGTGAAATGTCTAGGATTAGTCAAGGACCTAGCCTTCACTTTGCCTCAGCTACCTATGAAAAGCATGATGATGGATATTGTGGTAGCTGATGTACCTCCCAAGTTTGGCATGTTACTTTCTAGAGGTTGGATCAAGAGAGTAGGTGGATCATTACAAAATGATCTAACCTATCCTACTGTCTCAGCTTTCGGAGGTGAGAGCAAGAGATTATACAGAGAGGCACAGTTGGCTTACATCATCAGCAATGAGAAGAATCCCACTCATCATCCCATCTACGCTGTTGATACTAATTTTGGAGCATGTATTCTTCATATTGAAGAGTCTCACTTGGCCTCCACGCAACTTAAAAAGCTAGTTTTCCACATCACACAGGATGGAAACCCACAAATTTGGGGTATGTTCTTTGATGGGGCTTACTCCAAAGAAGCTGCAGGGGCAGGTGTAGTCCTTGTGTCCCCAACACAGGAATACATTCATTTGTCGTTCAAATTAGCCTTTTAGGTCACAAACAACATAGCAGAGTATGAAGCTTTGATTCTGGGCTTAAGCGCTGCTAAGGAAACGGGTATCAAAGGCCTGCAAGTGTTTGGGGATGCAGACCTCATCATTTATCAGGTAAATAAAAGATTCCAAGCAAAGCATCCAAGGCTAAAAGAATACAGGGATGAGGTATGGAGGCTCAAAGATTCTTTCAAAGTTTTCAGCATTTCTTATATTTCAAGAATGAAGAACCAGCTTGCCGACTCCCTTGTTGTCTCTGCTAGCACGTTTGTTCCCCCTTTGCCTCCTAAATTGACATATGAAGTTCAGGTAAAATACAGACCATCCCTACCAGACAATTTCAAGTATTGGAGAGTTTTTGAAGACGATGAGGAAATTAACGGGTTTTTACAAGTCGTTGAGGAATTTGCTGAAATGCACATCGACCAAGAAAATCAAAACGTGGAAGAATTTAGCCAGTCCAAGTTAAAAAGTGAAATCGGCCGAGAAAGCATCGTCCAGTTTCCCAGTAATCACATACCAAAGGGATTGGTGCCTCTAGAGAAGCTTTTCGATCATAATGACATGCCCTACAAGCCGGCCAAAATAGAGAATGAGTCCATTGTTTGTAAACATAATATAAGGAGCCCAGCCCATCTGAAATTCATCAATCTATCTACTCATTTGTCTCCTACCCAGAATTCTGAGTATTGCTCCCTCATGAAGCAATTCACTGATATTTTTGCCTGGGAATACAACGATCATAAAACCTATGACCCAAACATTATTTAGCATATGATCCCACTAGAAAAGAACACCACCCCTTTTAAGCAGAAATTAAGACCTGTCAACCCTCTCTTACCACCATTGATTGAGAAAGAAATCAAGAAGTTGTTGGATGCGAAAATCATAATTCCCCTAAGATATTCGAAGTGGATAGCCAACCTGGTGGTGGTAAGGAAGAAAAATGGAGAAATGAGGCTTTGCATCGACTTCAGAAATCTGAACAAGTGTTCTAAAAAAGATAATTATCCCTTGCCCAAGATGCAACACTTGCTACAAAGAGTTTCAGGGGCTAGAGTCATGTCTTTCCTAGATGGATTTTCAGGCTACAATTAGATTGTTGTACATCCTAAAGATCAGGAAAAGACCGCCTTCACTACTCCTTGGGGCACTTTCATGTACTCCAAGATGCCTTTCGAACTGATGAACGTTGGGGATACCTTTCAGAGGGCCATGGACATAACCTTTATGGGAGAGAAGGACAAGTTTGTCCTTATTTATCTTGATGACATAACAGTCTTCTCTAGCAGCCACAAAGATCATTTACAACATTTTAAGAAAGTCTTTCTGAAGTGCAGACAGTTTGGAATTTTAGTCAACCCAAAGAAGTCACAGTTTGCTCTAGAAGAAGGCAAACTTTTGGGACATATTGTTTCTGTTTAAGGTGTGAAGATTGATCCAACCAGGGTTCAAGCCATTCAGACATTGTCCATCCTAAGGTTGAAAAGGGACATTTAATCCTTCCTCGGTAAGATCAACTTTCTAAGGAGGTTCATTCCAAACTTTACAGAGTTAGTAAAGCACATCACTTCCATGCTAAAGAAAGGATCAGAGATAAAATGGACAGTCGCTTCAAGAAGCTATTTTGAAGCCATCAAGCAAGTTATCATGGAGGCTCCCACTCTAATCAGCCCAGATTACACTAAGGGGTTTTGTATCTTCTCTTTTGCCTCTTATGATACACTAGAAGTAGTCGTTACAGAAAAATGATGAAGGCATAGAGCACCCCATGGCCCTTTTCAGTAAAACTCTAAGGGATGTTGAACTAAGGTATGACCTTATTGAGAAGCAAGCTTATGCTCTCATAAAATCCTTGAAAGCATTTAGGATTTATATTCTACATTCCAAAGTAATTGCATATGTGCCCTCAGCCTCAATGAGAGATGTCTTGACTCAGCCAGATATTGATGGAAAGAGGGCAAAATGGATTGCAAAATAAATAGAATTTGAGATAAAGGTGAAGCCCACTAAGCTTGTCAAAGGCCAGGGCTTGGCTAAGCTCATGGCCAAAGAAAATTGTATCTTGTTAGACATAAATTTTATGGGTTTAACTTCAGATGATGAGCAAACAAGGGGAGCATCAGAAGAGCAAAAGCAGAATCAGTCCGTGGCTGAAAATCTAGCCACATGCGAATGGTATGCCAGCATAGTTCATTTCTTGCAAAAGTTGGAAGTTCCTCCAAGGCTTAGTTCAAGTCAAGCTCGTACCACTAGACTCAGATCAGCCAAATTCTACATTGACAAAAATCTGCTTTACTGGAAAGACCCATCAAGAATCCTCTTGAGGTGTCTAGATAAAGAACAATCTGTATAGGTCATACACCAGTTTCATTCTAGCATCTGTGGTGGGCATCATTATTGGAAAACCATGGCTCACAAGATCTTGAGGGCTGGGTATTATTGGCCTACACTGTTCTCTAATGTGTTTTCTTTTGTAAAAGCTTGTGACAAATGTCAGAGATTTGCAGGAAGACAGTAGCTAAAATCTCTGCCCTTAAAGCCAATACATGTCAATGGTTCTAGCAGTGGGGCTTGGACTTTATAGGTGAGATTAACCCACATTCCAATGGCCAACACAAATGGATCTTAGTAGCCACTGATTATTTCACCAAGTGGATTAAGGCTATACCCACTAAGAATTCCAATCATCAAGTTGTCATAAAGTTCTTGAATGAGAATATTTTCACTAGATTTGGTTGCCCAACCAAACTAGTCACTGATAATGTAGCAGCTTTTAAGGCAAAAGAATTGATGGGCATTGCTGAATCGATGGGCATTAAAGTGGTGCATTCTACCTCATATTATCCTCAAGGCAATGCCCTGGTAGAATCATCTAACAAGAGTTTGGTAAGGATAATCAAAAACTATTAGAAGACAACAAAAAGAACTGGGATTCCAAGTTGAAGTTTGCACTATGGGCTGACAAAGTTTCCATCAAAAATTCCATAGCGAACTCTCCATTTAAACTAGTTTATGGTGTTGATGTTGTTTTCCCTATCCAGCTAATCCTCCCTGTGGCTAAGTTCTTGCAAGAAGAACAAGATTAAGAGAATGAATTAGTAAAAAGAATGAATAATGTAGTCGAATTATAGCAGATCAGAGAGCAACTGGTTGAGAAGTCACAGGTCCATCAGAAGAAAATCAAAGGAACCTTTGACAGGAAGGCAAAAGTGGACAATTTCCAAGTTGGTGATTGGGTGCTCAAATGGGATGCATTGAAGGAAAAGAGAGGTAATCATGGCAAGTTTGACTCCTTATGGACTGGTCCTTTTGTCATCGCTCAAGTTCAGCACAACAATACATTCATCCTACACAATTTGGAAGGAGGAGACCCTTTTGGTAGCCTGGTAAATGGGCGGTTCCTAAAACTCTGTTTCATTTAAGGCTCTAAAACCTTATTATTGTACATATGTTTTTCTTTTAGTTTTTATGTTATGCTAAAAAGACTCCATGCCCAATGGAACACTAGGGGAAGAATTTAATTTTGTTTTACAGGAAAGGCATTGCTCTGCAGTTCTTGAAACCTCACAGGGAGGCTTTCATCCCTAGAAGGAGCCAGTGTTAGACTTGTGGGAAAATGGCCCAAAAATGGATTCAAAACACTCTTGAACTCTTCAAGAGTTGATTAAGATCTTCCCAAGGTTGAAACAATCATATGCCAAAAGCCCCCAGGAGAGCGGAAATACACTATCGGGAAGCTCAAAACACACCAAAAACATGGAAAAAACCATTACCGCAGGCTTAACAGTCCAAATGCATGACAATCGTTCGATCTGGCCGATCAATGATCCAGATCTAATCGGTGGATCGCATCGCTAGATTTGATCAGCACAGGCAGGCAGTGGCAATCGACACAAGACACTTCCGATCAGCGATCGCCGATGATCGGAACGGTGGGTCGCAATCGGTGGAGGTGAGTTAGAGTTTATCAGCGTAGACAGTATGCAATGAGTGATCACGATCGGCAATTCAACATGGACCGTTGATTGTGCACACAGATCGACAGCCCACATCACATCGGTGGATCGCAATCGGGAAAACCAAGGGGCACAGCCTTTACATGTATATGTGCGCGATGCGATAAGACCCGGACCCGATGGGTTTCAGAAGCAAAATGTATAATCTTTCACGTCCGCCAAACCCCATTTTCAATGTTTTTTCAGTGTTTTCCATGTATTTCCAAATAAAAGGGGAATCATAGAACAGGCCGAGTGCGGCATGCGACAGCAACCCAAGGGCTGACCCGATAGATAATTAAACCATGCTTGAGGACTTTTGAAGTCCAAAAGAAGAAGAATGGGCGGGATTTCTCAGTATTACAGCATTTTCTGTATACAACAGAAAAAAATCATTATTAAGCATTTTCAAGAGATCACAAAGGCCCAAATAGCCATTCCATCACCTAAAAGAGGTCGAGAGATAGAGACAGAAGGTTGGAAGTGGAAAGGCGACAACACAACACGATGCAGCCCACAACAGAAGTTATCAAGGAGCATAGACAACGCAACATATCCAAATCAACCAGAAACAACCATGGAACCACAACACAACACAACTAGAACAAACATAATGATTGTGGGGCATCTCTGGCACGAGAGAACTCCTAGACAGCTCAACAAACTACCCAAAATATCTGAAAGCGGTTACTCTTCTGTCAGAAGCATAAAACCGCCAAGCCATGCCTGCCTATTGAGGGAATCAATCAATTAAACAAGACAAAGGGATAGATTAAGACACCTGAAGCCTCAAAAGGCTCAGGACCATTGTAAACAAGCTATAAATAGCTGAAAACAAGATGTAACAAGGGTTCAACTTTTGGAGATTATTCCTCCTCTATTTCTTCGAGCCTCCCATCTGCATTCTTTAGTAATACAAGCTTCTTTTGTCGTTATATGTTCAATGTCCATATCACTTCTGTTCTATGCTTGCACCTGAACAATTCATTCAGGTTTTCTCTATGTTTAAGGCTAGATAACTGCCATCTTATCTCTGCTTTGATATATTAGATTTGCAAGCTTCTTTATTGCTTGTAGCTAGCCATTTATATGTGTTATTATATATGCATCTACCAGTATAGTCAGTAAGTTCATTTGTTGCCTATAGCTAGCCATTCATATGTGTTCATGTATGCAATATGCTGGTATTGTCAATATTCTCCATCTATCCATTAAATCTACAAACTATTGAGCATTTGTAGTCTAAAGCCTTGTGTTATTGGGGGTGTTCATGCATGTCTTGAGTAAAAATAGTGTTGAAATGGTTATCCAAATTGATCCAAACCGTTATTTATTCCAATAGTTCAGAGAACAATATTGAAGATTACATGTTACCAGGCATCTCCGATTTACAACCTAGGAGAGTTTCCTGGAGTGCTAACAAGGCTCATCAATTTATGCATTTCATTTCCTTATTATTTCCTAATTTTGTTGAGATTTTTTGCATAGGATTTTGTGTTTATCCAACCCTCTACACTAGGTTCCTTCGTTATATTTCTCCTTTCCATCTCTACTGTAACAAAAAGTTTAATCTGCATTGTCTGTGCGTCGGCCGCTAGACCTGAAACATTTATTCTTGGGAATGATGTCCTATTACTACATATATTATATCTGCCTCTAAGAAAACGTAATTGAACTAGACCTAAAATCATTTTAATTTATACCTTGAGCAGCAATGAAATATCTTCATGAGAGACTAGTATGTCCTAGGCACTAAACTCTCATTAACCTTGAGGTTGTCTCTAGGAGCTACAACAATGCCAATTGGTTTTATAGTTGTTCACTATACGCTGCAACATTGTTTTGAGGACTTTGTTGACAACTTCTAATTTTCCATTGAACCAAGGGTAGTATGGAGAAGCAAGCCCATGAGTGAAACATAGGTGTTGGGATAGCTCCTGAAATATCTTGTTCTCAAAGTGTTTGCCATGATCCGATACCAACTCCTTGGGAACACCAAACTGTGTTATGATGTGGTTAAAGAAAAATTGTGCAGTAGTGTAACTGGTGTTATTATATGTGGGCATGGCCTCTACCCATTTGGTGAATTTGTCGATGATGATCACAATGTATTTATGGTCACCTAAAGATGGAGGGATGTAAGTCATGAAGTTTATGCCCCATTTACAAAACCTTATGAACATATTTTTTGTACCACTCACATCTATTTACCACTTGAATACAGTCACTGAACAAGGTGGGCTAGAATTAACTAGCATGAAGGATTTTCTGTGTGGTTTCCATCCCTGATAGGTGGCCTCAGAAAGCTCCACTCTGACAATCATTTAAGACCTTCTTAGCTTGTTTGAGAGTAAGGCGTCAACGAAGGATGGTTTCAATGCCTCGATGATAAAGGGCATCACCCATAAGGACATAACGGGGGGATTGGTCGAGAATACACCTACGCTCATCGTGAGTTAGACGAGATCTAAACTTTTGAGTCTGTAGAAAGAGGTGGATGTCATCATATTAAGGGTAACCTGTTGACACAAAGAATAGGTGTTCATCATGGAAATAATCACTAATAGGGCACCCTTGGGTCTCTGTAGGGATGTGATGAAATTGGAAAGGATAAGCACCTTCATTCTCTTGGGAGAACCAAATTGTAGGTCAAATTCTTGTAGGATCACTACCCATCAAGCATATTTGTGGATCATCATACAATGTGTGAGAAAATATCTCATGGGATTGATATTTTCTATTACAGTGGTGGTCCATAAGATGATGTAATGTCAAAGATTTTGTATGAAGTGTACTATGACTAAGGTAGTCTTTTCGGTTGACTCATACTTGAATGTAGGACCGGAGAGGTTCTTTCATATGTAATAGATTATGTGCTCTCTATCATCAGGTCCTTCTTGAACTAATACCCTAGCAATTGCGACATCAGATGTTGATAGGTAAAGAGAGTAGTCCTTATTGTGTTCAGGGTATCTAATCAATGGAGCTTGAGAAAATGCATCTTTTAGGGATTCAAACAATATTTGTGCCTACTCATCCCAATGGAAGGGTATGTCTTGACGAAGGATACACAAGAAGCCATGTGCACAAGTGGCATAGTTGGGTACAAATCAATGTAAGAAGTTGGGATTACCTTGCAAACTTTGTAACTTCTTTAAATTTTTTGGAGAGGGAACTCTTGGGTGGCCTGGAACCTTAGAGGGTTCACTCTAATACCTTGTTGGGAAACAATGAATCCCATTAGTCTTCTGACATTGATGTAGAATACACACTTGAGAGGATTCAAGCGTAGGTTGTATTGTCTACATCTCTGAAAGACTAGGTGGAGATTGTTGGCATTATGATACGTATGTTGTACTTGATGGCAACCCACTCATCTCAGATGATAAATTACATGTGGAGAAAAGTTCACGGAATTTTATGCAAATAAAAGTTTATAAAAGTTTATTTCATGTGGAGAAAAGTTCACGTAATTTTAGGCAGAGAAAGGTTTATTTCATGTGGAGAAAAGTTCACGGAATTTTATGTAGAGAAAAGTTTATTTCATGTGGAGAAAAGTTCACACACTTTCATGGTTGGTTCATGGTATTAGTCTGACAATTTTTGATCCTATGG
>APFE031370784.1:7825-18412 GCA_000404065.3 Pinus taeda
GCACAAGTTTCTCCACTTAACCGTCTCGAGTGAAGAGAACCCCCCAGAAAATCCAAGTGAGTCTAGCCGACGTCTGCTCCAGGTACATTGGATCTTCCCGCCACCGTCACCTTAGGAAGAATCCTATAGAATATGGCCACTATGGTTACCAACAGAAACAAATATAACTGGGGGAACAGTCTACGATTCGATACGCACGCAAGGGCAGAGTAGCAAGCTCAATCCCCTTGAAGGCTCCTTGACATAAACCAAGGTTTACCAACAAGTGACCCTAGGCTCCTCGACAATGGTTAATCCAAGGTTTACCATTTGTAATACATGAATATCTGGCATCGTTCCCAATGAGAAAGGATTGATTCCCACACTGGTTGGGACACGATCTCGTGATTCTCCTTTAAGAGGAGCTTTCCCAGAGCATAGATGCAACAATTGGATTTCTCTCCTACCGCAAGATACAACTACTTGTTTGTTTTACTGTCTTGGAGAGTTAATTACTCCCTACTCCAAGACACTCGCCTAAGCTATGTTGGTGTATTAGAGCCCGAGAAACAAAAAAATTGCTAGATTGATTTTACTTTAAGCGTTATTTTTATTGGTTTTTGATTAAGTCAAGAGGTGATGGAGATGAAACTCATGGTGTAAAGACTCGACTCAAAATCACTACAAAAATGCACTTAAGATGATTAAGCAATCTTTTCTCTTCAATGAACTTCTAGCTAGGAAAGAGTTAGAGAATGCAAATACTTGTAAACACAAATCTTTCTTAACAAACAAATCAAAAGAAGAGTATTTGTTCCAATGCACTCAAAACGAGACAACTAGTTATTTTAGACAAAAATTTCCTTTTTCCTTCAAATGTTCAAATGCTACGAAAACAAATCTTTTTCAAAAGAGATTTTTATATTTTATACGACATTTAAAACTATAACTAAAGCAAATCTTGAGAAAACTATGAATAAAGCAAACTTAAGATCTACAAACTATGAAAACCTATTTGAAGTAAAAGCTCACAAGATGTCTTTTCGAGAATGTTTTACTTGGCTATAAGCAAACCAAGGACCAATTTGTCCAGAATCACAAATAAGTCAAGAACAACCAATTTTGTTTTCTTTTTGAAAATGAAAATCCAAACTTTCAATCACAAGCTTTTCGAAGTTTTGTAAAGAGAAAACTCAAAACGGATTCCTCAACAAGGGGAGATTTCATAAATGGTCAGACTCATAAGAAGGCTGGTAGACACTAAGGTGATCTGAAGTCCCTATAGCTTCTAAGCTCAGAGCCACTACACAACCAAATCGAAAAACAAACCCAACAAGCAAAAATCCTAGGAATTTCACCTAAAACCCTAACACCAATGAAATTAAACCAAGGAAAGCTTTTAACAAGTCACATGCAGGTCTGGGTAGAGGATAACAACTACTAAACCAAAATAAAACTAATTTAAAGAGTAAAATTCAAAATTTTCAAAATTTTAGCAGGGTACGCAGGTTCAGAGTTTACACAGGTGCGTGTACGCTCTGTGTGCAAACTAAAAGTGCGTACAGGTACGCACTGTGATACAAACACAGACTGCGGACTTCTCCTAAAGTAATGAAAAAGCAAAAACAAACCTAGATCCACTAAAACCACCCAATTCCCCACACAACAAGCCAAAAACAGAAACAAAAAGGCAAGTTTCTTAGGTCAAAGAAAAAGAAGGAAAACAATCAAGTCCCCAGCGGAGTCGCCATTTTGTCACGCGGAATGAGTCGATCTTGCGGACAAGATATACCTTCCTAGAATCTAAAGAAGACCTAATGACAAGCAAACCAACCAGACACTATCTTTCTCTAAATCTGCTTTATAAATAATGGAAAACAAATGTGTTTAAGGCCTACCTCATGTCCAACGCAAGTTTGGGGATGCCTTCGCTTCTTTAATCCAAGTAAGTTCCTTTGTCGCAAACCTACAAACACAAACAAGGCAAACAATTAAATAGCACTTGAATAACCAGTATTATAAAACATATTTAACATGAAAGTCAAGGAGTCCATGAAGCAAATAACATAAGATACTTCTTGAGAAAAATGAGCTTGATTGTATTAATTCAAAAGAAGAAGAACTTTACAACCTTTGCCTTGATGCTGTACAAGCTCCTCCCAGGGTCCAACAAGAAGTCTCCTCTACTTTTGCAAGCTTCACTCACTCCCCATTTAAGCCAAAAAGGTATGTGATCTCTCTTCTTAAGCTCAAATAGGAAGTCTTGATTTCACTAGAATTTACCCTCAAAAGTTCAGCGTCTAACCCCCCTAGCCACTAACCCAATGCCTCAATTTATAGTGCAATGGAGGGCAATTACTAGGTCCTCATTCAAAGGGATAGAATCCTCCTTCAAAGGGATAGCTCCACCTAACAAGGGATTAGCTCCTTCTCTTTTGGGATGCATGAACCACTTTGGAGCGAACAATCCACGCCAAAATTCCTTCTAGAATTAACCCAAAGTGAGTTTTTTAAGATAAAAATTGTTCCTTTTGACTTTCACAGGGGTACGCACCCTCCCCTTTACATACAGAGCATATAAGTATGCAGATACTCTGAACAAAAGGTGCGAGCCCGCAGGCAAAAGTGAGAGAAAGTGTGGAACCAGAGTTACATTGCTTTTTTGATGTCTTTCTCTCATTTCCAAAGCTTGTTTTGAAGAGCTGAGGTCTACGACTTTCTTAGAAAGTTGGTATAGGTGGTGATAGACCCATACCGACTGCAAATAATCAAGGTGATGATATTTTTTTGTAACAGGTTCAACTCACTCAAAGGCTTCAAGAAGATGACAATAATTCTAAGGGTTATAAATGGTAAAAAAATACCTTGAAGTGTAGAGGGCACAAATTCCTAGTGAAAAGTTGTTCTTTAATAGAAAGGTTCTTAAAGCAGTTACAGTAGTTGGTTACCTTGGGTCACTCTCATTTTCATGAAATATATGTATGAGCAAACCATTATTTGTTTCAAGAAGGAATGAAAGCAAACATATAGGATTTTACACTAACATATGATGTTTGTGAAAGAATCAAGGGTGAGATGATTAAGACTCCTAAGGCATTGCAACCACTAACCAATTCCAACCATTATCTGGATTAACATATCCATGGAATTTATAATAGGTATTCCAAAAGCTAATCACTAGTTATCATGATGGTAGATGACAAATTTTCTAACTAGTCCAAGTCTTGAAAGGGTATCTTTTTTTTGTTATGTGGCATATTTATTTCTATTATGTCAAACTGGGAAACTAAATCCAATAACAAATTTTTGTATGGTTTGTTTAGAAAATCAACACCTTGTATCAACTCCAAACTAATGGTCAACTAGAATTTTGTGAAAAAGTTCTTAGAAATATATTTGCTATGATTCACTTTATAAAGGATACACCTATTGGGAGTTGTTAGAGCCTAGATTGACCTCAGGATGAAGAAAGGAAATCCTAGGATAACCACAAACCAAGCTTAACTTGGTAGCTAGGCCTACTAGGTCGGGAGAGGGCTCACTCCTTATGAATCTCAGTCAAGATGACTAGATCATGAACAAAGATTTTATGCTAATTATAGTAGCTTAGGGTTTTGATTGAATTTGTTGGTTTTTGTGCTAGATCAGATGGAGCTAGGCAATTTGGGTCTAGGAAATTAGGTCAGAGTATAGGGTGTTCTATGGGGAAGGGTAGGTATAGGCTTTTACACTTGAAATTGTGTGAGGTGAGAGGTATAGGACTGGTAAGGAGCTGAGGAGGGCATGTAAATATCATGTATCCTTCTCAAGTAGTAGTAAACATAGAATACTAAATGGCTTCCCAAGGTAGAGCACTGTAAACAATGAATTCTACCTATGTATCTTGATATCATTCAACTAGAATAAATGAATTAGATTGTAGCATACATAAAACATGTGAAAAACTGATAACAAAAGAAGAAACTATGCAAAAGAACCATACCATAAGTATCCCATAAAAATAGCTGCAACTCCTATTAATTTCCTTGCCAATTGCTTACAAATGATGTACAATATTGTTCAGAGCATCCAAGTGTATCCAATATTTGCTAATGACCAAAAATACATAATATAGACATCAAACCACCTATTCTAGCCATCAGGGGTCGAAACCAAGAGAAGTGAAGTTGTTACAACCATTTCCAAATAGGGACTGGGAATATAGGCAGTCGAACAACTTGCCTCTATAAGAATGGAAACTGATTCATTGACCCCAAAACCACCTCTAACTAATGAATCTACCCTCTAAGACAATTCTACTTTTACATTTACATGCCAATTCATTAATTACATCACCAAAATCATCCATGAGGTGAGAGAAAGTGAATTTGCAGAAAGGTCATTTTTCGATAGTTTTTGGACCTTTTGGTGGTCCAATTTTGCTCCAAAACTTCTTAAATTTTTTGGGATGTATGACCTCATCATGCTAAATCCAAATATATAAAATTTTCCTCCAATAAATGCTCCAAGGTAAAAAGCACAGCGCCGGTGGCACTGCACTTCTAGGTGAGTTTTCTGTGTTGAAAATTGCAAATTTTGGAAAAGGAAAAAAATCATCAAAACTTGCCCAAGTTTGGCATGGGACACCACCATCAGCTACTTTTATGGGCTATTGATGCTTTAGTTAATACCTTCAACTTATCTTTCTCCTTTTTTCTCTTTAAAGCCTTCCTCAACCTAGCTTTAAGCTTCTTGATCCTCATGTTACATATTTTGTGGGTCATGTAATGGTAGGCCATGTGCTGAAGCATCTTCTTATCCCTGTTAGCCTTCTCAATCAGCCCTTCAAGATGTATGTTGACCCTATCAAGCCATGATTCCCTATCATTCTCAATCTCTTTCTCAATAGGGGTCAATGGGACATTAGCCTCCTTGATAATTTGCCTATTTTCTTTAACTACTTCCAACTCCATGAGGACTTGTTTATCACACAGTTCCTTGTTTTCGTGTTCCAAGTATTTGATGATGAACTTGGCTCTCTACAAGTTATCTGCCAAGGATTGTATTTCAATTTCTCTCTCGTGAATGATGATGTCCTTGATAGTTTCTTCATCCAGAGCTTACAGGTCAATGACATCAACTCCATGATAAGTAAAGTGCTGTTGAGGCCCCTCATGCTCAACAAGATTAAAATCTCTTTCTTGATCACCACCAAGATCTTCTTCTTACACCTTTTCCTTGCCCTTTCTTTGCTGCTCAACTTGTACATGTTTTGCTGAAGAAGGGAAAGCCCCTTCCACAAACCTTTGGAGATAGAATTTGCCTGGAAGCTACAAAAAGTTTTCTAGTACCCCTCTTATATGTCACAAATGCTGGCACTTCAACATTTAGTCTCATTGACTTTTACATGGCTTGAAGGTCCACCTTCTTCATGATGTACTAATGAAAACATTTTTGGGCCTTTGAACATCTCATGAGTAATGAAAGTCTCCCATGGCATGTTAAGGAGGCTCAAGTGGTGAAGAACAATCATTTTGATCAAAGAGTAATGGTAAATGCTATTCAACTGCTGGGGGTTTGGCTTCCTCTGTAATATCTGTGTCATCTTCTCAATGTTTCTAAACATGAAGGAAGGGAGATTCATCATCATTACTCTATTGAAATGCATGTGAAGTCTAATGTGATAGGCATACAACTGGGAGAACCTACCTTCACAAGTGAAGTACTTGATAACGATTTTCAACAATGGGACATACCTGTTGTTTGGTCAATTTAGTGTGTCCTAAATTGCTATATAAATTGTCAATCTAGGAGTTGTAAATTGTTGAAGTGAAGTGCACTATCTATGCAATATATCCATTTTCTTATTTCTTTCTCATTTTTAGTTTTTGATTTGTTTTTGGATTTATCTTCTTGTTGATTCCCTAATGTGAGATGGTAATTCTAATAATCAAGTATGGACAAAAGTATTCAAGGTAATGGTGGCCTTTAAAATAATTTCCAAACTTCAAAGTATTCCAAGGATTTTCAAACTTACAATGATGAAATCAAGATGTACCTAGATTTTAATTAAACAAAATAGTGAACTAGTGACTATGAAACCCAGTATCCTTGTTGTTGTAAAAAAAAAAGGAAAAGACTGAACTCAAAGCAATTCAAAAACTGTAAGAAATGTAAACTAAATCATATCACATCAACTCATTTTTGACCCCTCACCTTTTGACTCGCTCTGGCTATAGGAGGTAATCATACACAAATTGAGTAATCTGATATCTAAATTGCATAAAATAAAACTAAGATTAAACTACACATTCATCCTATAATCCCTCACCATTCGACTCGCTCTGGCTATAGGAGGCAATCATACACAAATTCAGTAATCTGATATCTAAATTGCATAAAATAAAACTAATATTAAACTACACATTCATCCTATAATCCCTCACCATTCGACTCGCTCTGGCTATAGGAGGTAACCGAGAATGATATGAGTGATCTAATCACTAACTTGCAAAAGTAAATAAACTAGTATCAAACTATACATTCACACTCAATCCCTCACCATTCGACTCACTCTGGCTATAGGAGGTAACTGAAAAAATGATATGAATAGTCTAATATCTATCTTGTAGAAAAGTAAATGAACAAAGCAAAGCTAAAGAAATAAACATTGTTGGAATTAGAAAACAAATCAGTAGAAAGGACAAGATAATTCCATCATGTCATTAGTCATCAAAAACTATATGCAATGCCCTGGCTTTCTATTAGAACCTGAAATGAAAACACTGATCAATTGACAGTCATTTAAAAGCATAAAGGAAGGTATGGACAACAATTAACATAAATACCATGAGCAAGTTAATATATACAACAAACATCTATGGTATCAAGAGTGTAAAATGAAGAAAAACATAAAGCTATACATCAACTACAGGACCTTGGTGTACAGGGGCCCTTTGCAACCTTGGCCAATTAGAAACCAATCACAGATTTGAACTCAAATTCAGTGTCTTCTCATATATTGCAATGCAGTCATAAAATGAAAACCAGGTCTCGGCTCAATGGCTTGTAAAAGCAGTCAATATTACATATCATCAGCTAGCCTATACGCATATGTATATGCTTTATTTATAGTAGGAAATACATAACTAATTCCTAAGTTCTGCGTTGGTAGACAGACACGTAAAAGACCATAATCGGAAATTTAGCAGCATGATAGCCATGGGAAGTAAATCCAAGGAGGTGGTTTGTTGGATTCGGTCCACGAGCAGTCTCTAGTTGTTAGCACACCTCCTAAAACTTGGTATCTTGCCACGCAATCCTCCTCGTGATGAAAACAGAGTCCTGCCACCACAAAACTCCTTGTGTTGACCACCGTTTGACTGGCTTTGACCGCGGGCTTCTGTGGATGATTCGGCTGAACCAAGGGGATACGTTCCATGTCCACATCATTTGTAACTTGTCCATGTGGCTAAGTTCTTTAGTAGACACCCACAACATAGATTTTAACAAAAAGGCTGCGGAAGCTGATTCTGGCTACGGAAAGTGACAGATTCCGCAGCTGATTGAGCAAAAAATCTAGATCAAACAACAGTCACAAGACATAGTTAGGAAACCATTTATATTCTCATTTTAAACTAATATGCAATGATTTGATAGATTGGAGGTTCAAGTAACTGGAGAAAAAGGCTAAAAAGGTATGTAGCGAAGATGTAAGTTTGGGACTCAACCTACCCCCACTATGAAGGTGTTGCATGTCCTCATGAAACCAAAATTTAGTCTTCTCCCTTTAGTCTATGTATTCTGAAGCCTCTGCTAATACATCCAATTCTCTCTCTTCTTTCTTGGTGCTACCACCATCCTGGGTTTCCTTATCAAACATCTGATCTTGAGATTAATTAATTTCCTGCTCAACTTTCTGCACTTCTTCTTTAGTTTCTTATTCTTCTTCTGCCACAGACCCATATGTAACATGGTATTATCATGAATAATTTTTTCCACTTTGCTTTGCTCTTTTAATGCCTCGTTTTCTTGTTTAATGTGCCTATTTAAAACTTCTAATTCAAACACTTCTTGCTTGGAAGATTGAACTTGTGCATCTTTTGTTATGTGAGGCAGAATGGATGGTGTGCTCAGGCCTGTAGTTGTCTTCTCTAAAGATTCGAGGTAATCATATACCTCTTGCCCTTTTGGATCGATTTCAGGTGTTTTCCTCGGGTTAGCTTCAAAGTCTTGTTGATGAGGAGGATTGTCTTCTAATTCTAGCCGAGAAGGGCTTTCATCAACATCTAAAGGGTTGGATTCAATATTTGGCAGAAGATGAGGTGGACTATGGCTCGCTTGAGGTTTCTCAAGTGTTTCCCCACCCAAGTGAATGAAGTGAGGTCCTTTTACTTGTGATCTCCTCCACTTTCCTTTGAGTCTACTGCTTCTTCTTAAGTACTGTGGGCTAGTACTTTCCTCTTCCATAATTTGTTTCCCTTTTTCTTCCTTCTTAGCTGTGGCAGCATGCTTTTGGAGATGCACTAGTTCTTTAGATAACACTTGATAGTCTTCCTCTATAGATGGTTCTGGTGATTGGTAAACATCTTGTAAGTTCCTCTTTCCCTTCAACTTTCTCTACTTTCTGTTCTTAGTTCTTTCCTCCTTTTCTTTTTGACCAATTTCTTTAGTTTTACTAATAGGAGAGTCTTGGATTATGGCACTTTTTCCTTTTCTCCTACTCCTTCTCAATGCCTTTGGTGTACTGCTTCCTGGTGCTTCATATTTTTCTTGAAAATAGTTTCTCACTAGAAACTGTTCCCAAGTATCTTTGTTTTTCTTCAACTGATCTTCAACTAGAATCCTCACGAGTCCATGATGATATAAATGAGGTTCTATGTCCCTTATGTTCTTTTGGACTGTGGTGTTCATCTTTTTCAAACTCAACAGTATGAAATAGGGCAGATTAAGAGTTTGTTTCTCTAAAAAGTTCATCAATAGCCTAGTGTGATACATGTACATCGTCCCAAATCGGCCTTCACAAGTGATAAACTTTTGAATGATTAATAGTAAGCCGGCCCATTCTTCTTTTAATGCATGAATAGGAATCCCTCTTGTAAATACAGTAACGTCCATACCTAGGTTACGTAATATAAATCTCCATGCCTATTCATCCAAACTTTTGTTTTTAAACCAACACTCACCTTCCTAGGGAAAATCTGTAGCAGTTGCAATTGAGGCTTCAGTGACCGTGAACTTCAGGTGTCCAATCTCCACCACCTGGTCATTGAAATACCTTGCAAAGGCTTTCGTTACTTCCTTATTATGGCCTTTGAATTTCTGGATGAAACAAAGCCATTTAGCTTTCTTCAACAATTCTTTTGCCTGAGGGTACCCTTCTAAAAATTTAAGCCCTTCTGGCTCTTCCCTCAGTAACCGTCCCATATTTTCCTTTGTTTAAAATTTTCTCTGGAGTTCAACTACGTATGAGGGTTTTATTAGAGGAAAGATGGCTATGTTGTAAGGTTTGTGGAAAAACGATGCCCGAAAATGGAAGATGGATACGGGAATTCGGGTGTTCAAGAACTATAAGCAGAAACAGAGGATGAGCAGCCGAGATGAAATGGAGACATATGCTAACAAGGTGCAGCTTTAACACAAGTGAAATGACATCGAAATTTTGAATTGAACAACTGCGTGAGATACGTTACACGTTGATAAAATGACTGCACAAATTACAGTAGAGAGGAGCCGTATTTACATAGGTCACGTCTCATGAATACAAGTGGGGTGTGGAAGTGCAATCATCTATAAGTTGAACCCGAAAAATAATCATGAGACCGTTTAGGGAGTAAATGTATGGTTTATGGAGTAAGGTCATGGAATGGTAGTCGAGCTATCGTAATAATAATTGCACTTTGTGAGCTTTAAGGTTCAATAACTATGCAAAATTGTGCCTTTAATTGCTATTTGAAAGAAATTTTTGCCCATACCTTGGAATCCTTGTCTTTGTTGTCCATTAGCCCTTACTCAATTGCTCCTTATTGATGTCTGTAGATGCTCCATGTACATGTATTCATAGCATATGCTTAGTCATACTTGCATTTTCATTTTATTGCACTAACATCTTGACTGTAAATTTGAATAACAGAGTGGTGGCTGCGGAAACTTCTCCTGGCTGCGGAAACTGATTCCAGCTGCGGAAACCTGGCACATCAACCACTTAGATGAATATAGATAGTTAGACAATAACTATCTGAATGGAAATGATCATGGGGGGAAAAAAAAATTATTGATGAAATGAAATGGATGAGATGGAGTGAAATGAAGTGAGTGGAGTGAAAATGGAAATGAAATGAAGTGGGATGAAGTGAGTGGAGTGAAATGGAAATGAGAAAGAAAGAAAGATTTTTTTAATTGGAAAATATAGAGTGTCAGGTGTCCCTGATTTTCACTCTACATTTTCTGTATAAGACTGTCAATCAGAGATTGGTTTTCAGGCTTATACAAATTTATTTATTATTTATTTTTTTTTAACAGAAAAGAACAAAGGCTAGGTTGGTGGGGAAGAAGGATTCTTCTTCACCAACCTTATTGCAGAATTATCTTGAAACATTTTGACAAATTCTTCTTTTGAGAGTGGCTTAT
>APFE031370788.1:0-29738 GCA_000404065.3 Pinus taeda
CTCCTCTTCACACACCAAGTAAGTATCTTTCAATTTTATAATCAGATTTGGTTAAATGATTTCATGATTGCAAGGGGATTTATAAATCGATTAGATAATTGAAAGTCCTTGCATAGAATATGGATGATGGTCATAATCCTCATAGAAAAGAGAAATCATTGATATCTATGAAAAGGTCTATGAAGGTAAAGCATTGTTTGAATCCATCAAGTGATTCATAGGATTCATATGATATCACTCAAAAGTCCTCTCACACCTAGATAGCATAAGAGGAGACATAAAGAGAGATATATGAAATGCTAGATATACTCTCGGAAATCAAAGTAGAGAAGGTCACTTAGATCTATACAATAGTAAAAGTATCAAAGAATGAAGGAATAAATTCATGAAGATCTAGGAAAAATGATAAGAAGGTAGTCATCATTGATGAGCAAGGTAAAAAATATCAATAAACAAAGAAGGTTACCTCACTCAGCAATTTGTGGTCTCTATTCTAGATATAGAAAGATAAGTTATAACCTATAGTATTAAAGGATAAAAAAATTCAACCTCGTGCAAAAGGAATGGCAAGGTTGGTCCTCAAGCAAAGACAAAAATAAGTATAGTTAAGATTCAATACTATAGAAAAAAAATTGGAAGCTCATATCACTAAAAGATGCAAGAAGATGAAGAAAAGGGGCAAGGAAAGAGAAAGTAACAAATCTCTCCTATGAGTAAGATGTTATCCCTCAAAAAAGAGTCATATCATAAGCTCTTGAATCTTGTGTTATAAGATATGACAATGACAATAAGATGTATCATGGCATCTTAGAAGCATTATAAAAAATAGCTCATACCATCTCCATTAAGATCATGAAGAACAAAAATCCATGGCAGACAACATGTAGGATATATAGCTCTTGGGAACCTTAGTGGACATTTAAGGAAAGAAAAGGAGTCATATAAGGCTCATCATACATCAAGTCAAAAAATAAACATCTGCCAGTTGGGGATATACAAGATCCTCAAAATTATTTGAAGGAATCCTCATCGTAGGGTTCACTAATCTAGAGAGGAAGAAAATTCTTCAATAAGAACTCCAACATATGGAATCCATGAGATGATATGACATGAAGCAGATCAAGGGATTGAAGATCTTTTAAATTAAGAAAACTGCTGGAAGAAGCCTCGATGACCTGAAGGTAAAATAATGTATGTATGATTGTGTTTAATATTATAATGTCATGTCATGTGGTTGCAGGTAACATGGATCATTTCTTCTATCTTAAGAATCATGATCAAGAGAAAAAGGATCTCCTCCTCTAAAATAATGCAGGAAGGCATAAAGTCACACTAAGATAAAATCAACATAATATATCCTCATATGAAGTATGAGGTGGTTGACTACAGTTAAGAAACTTTGATTGAAAGCTCATAGAATGGAATGAGTGAGTAAGGAAGAGATCGTGAGATATGCAACCATGATGAAGGAAATCAACATCTAATAGACCAAGAAGATTTGATCAGGAAATCTCCCAAAAGGATATGAAGACTCTGATGAAAGTCTGAAAAATATGGAGATCCTTGATAATGGATATCTTTGGGAGATGTGTCAACATGAATGCAGGATGTTGATACCTACCGGAAGATATCATGATGAACAACCATCTAGTAAGTTATGATTTGATTTAATGTTATGTTTTGATTTCTTGAATAATGTCTGGACGAGTGCATCCAGGGCTACTAGAACAAGAGTTGTAAGCACAAGTACAACTAACATTCATGTGGTGGATGGAAATTCATGAAAGAAGCATGATGGGAAAGAAGTAGCTATGTGACAAAGGTTCTAGATATGGATCAAGAAGGCCAGTTTCCATAAAGAAAGGAATGCCATGATGAACCAAGAAGGAAAGTGATCGATGGCTGATGCCCTACAAGAAAGAAGCTCAACTGAATTTTATGACATCAAGGAAAGAAGTTGATCAAGTAGCTAAATGATGCACAAAGAAAACATTGTTTATATATAGAAGAGTCCCTAGCTAAGAGGGAGCTCTGATAGGTCCTAGGCAGTTTGAATTGAGATCACCCCTAATTACAAAGGAGTGACAATTGTGTTTTTCCATGTCATGTGTCATGCACTGGACCAGGACTAATAATCGTAAGTCTAGATGAAGGCCATGAATGGAAATGTAGGCACATGATAGACACAACAATCTTGTCTTCACTTGGGAAGAAAGAATGGGAGGATTGGGTAATCATCTGGCATCTGATACTCTTTGAGGATGTGTAGCGCATCCAAGACAAGAGTAGGCAAGAGGACTGATATTCTTTGAGGGTTGGGAACCCAAGATAAGAATATTCCTAGAAGGTCATACTCAGTGAACACCTAGGTGGGTATGTACCTTGAGAGACAATAATGAAGGTGTCTATAAATCATTGGTCTCACCAACATTGTAGCTCATGGTCTCGTGGAGAGATGGAGCTGTTAGTCAAGGCCTTGCATTATGACAATGTTGATTGATATGATGCTATACAAATGGGATTACCAATCTGATTCTTCTTATGAGAAATTCTTTAGATTGAGAACAACCAAGTAACATTGTAAATACCTTCCTAGTTAAGAGGGAGTGTTGAAGACAATGTAACTAGGTTCAGAATTTACAAATGTAATTTTGCTCTTTGTACTTGTCAAGAAAAATAAATATCATTTTTTTGAATTATAAGAATGAGTTTCTTATTCATTTATTAGGAAAGTCAAAGAGTCAATTCCATGCTCTTCTTGATCTTATATTTAACGTAAAAGAGTCAACCTAGTGTCTAGATAAAATCCCTCCAAGACAAGCACCATCTTCTTGAAGAAGGCAACAAGAAAAATGAATTAACAAGCACTGCAAGTTGGCTAAATGAAAACACAATGATCTCCTTGTTAATTCAACCTGACTAATGGCTCACATGTCAGCCTAATGGATGTTAACCATGACCCATATGTATAATGCATGGAGTGAAATTTCAAAGATATAACCTTGGATGATCTCGAAAAAGGAAGAGCGAAGGAGAAGTATACACAGAACCTCAAACATCCTGAAGCTATAGATAAGGAGAAAAGATATATCCACATACATCTATGAAGTTTTGTTTTAGGATAGTGGTATAAGATCTCATATGAGGTGCAAGAAAGTAATCACAAACATCTGCAACTTTGAGTGAGGATAGAGCCTCGACATACTTCTGAAACCTCAGTCACAATTGCAGTAATATCTTCAGAATCCTCTCTGATATTGTAGACAAAGTAACAATGGTACAAGAAGCTCGAATGAAGGTATTAGACCAATGCTTCAGATGGATCACTATGATCTTAGACAAACATTACAATGACACAACTTCTCGGTACAACTGTGATCTTAATGCAAGGAGGATGCTGTCATAATTATCAATACAACTGTGTTGAAACAACAGTAATATCAGTGATAACCTTTATATTGAACAAGACCTAGTTGACATGGTGAATAAAGCAAGATGAAACTATAAGGATCTCTATGATATTATGATCATGATCTCAGTGAAGCAGTAACAATGATGATAATGATCTCAACAAGGAAGAAGAGGATTGGTGTCTTGATCTTCGAGTGGCCTAGTAGGTCAAGGGTCATGGTCTTGATGTTCGTCAATTGAATCTACATAAGAAGAATTTCGTGTGAGTTTTCCTCTCCAAGATGGAGAGGTTTTGGCTGTGGAAAAAAGCCAAATATCTTGTGTTCTTGTCTCTTTGTTTTGGTAGCAGTTTGATGAAGCAAACACACACACTAATAATAATAAGAAGATCAAGCTAAGATAAATTGCAAAAGATCACTTCAAAAATTGTTATCAACTCTAGAAGAATCAAATTAATCCCAATTTCCCTAGATTCTTCAAAACCATGAAGATCAAAATAATTGCAGTGAATTAAATTAATATGTGAAACAATATGTTACATATAAAAACAAATCAATAAAAAAGTAATGTACCAGAGCAAACTCCTTACCCTAGATAATCATGTATGGTTTAAGCACATATGCCATACAACATAAAACTCCTCTTTGTTGTGATGGGTCTTGATACATTGTACACATGTATACCTTCCTATAATTCCTTCAATTCATATAGAAATGGTTGAAAGTAGACATCCATATTCTTCAATTTCTTCTACCAAGGACTATGAGAGCCAACATAAGATGTTCATTCTTCATAGACAACCATGGAGGGATATTGTTATTGATCACTACTAAAGGCCAAAAAAAATATTTTGTGTTTTCGAGGGAATAATGGTTAACACCATCCATGGCTATGCTAAGTTTTAGACTTCGTACTTCATCCTTGAAATTTTTAGGCCATGTATCTTCTATATGCTTCATGGCTATTGAATCTATTGGGATTCACATAAATTTTGACTCACTTCTATGTAAGGCATGGCATCCCTGCAACATAGCTAATTATTTGTAATGAAAGGGTCTTTGAATCCTTGGGATTATAGGCACGTGCCTCAATATATTATGAGGAGGACCATGTGATTTACCTGTTCTTTTTTTTTAATAACGCTACTTGTCATGCCCACATTTTAGACATATCTCTTTGTCTGCATATTCTCCTGTATATAGAATACAATCATTTAGACATGCATGATATGATATGTACTAAACACCCAGCATTTTCAACAACTTATTTGCTTTGCAGCTACCTGACAAGACATTATCACTCAGAAGAACCTTATCTTTGAATATCCTGCAATTGGTGGGGAATATAATTGTACAATGCCAATATTTAAAATTCATAAATAAACCATTTTTAATTTTGATTGTGTGACAAAATATAAGGAACTTGATTGATCATGTAGGTCAATTACCTCAATATTGTTGAGAAACATACATTTGACATGCCAAACTTTGCTTTCATGTTGTACAACAACATCATTGTCCCCAACTGAGTAGACTTTGACTTACCACTAGGTCCAAAGACAAGGGTTGTAGAAGAAGATTTTAAGATTTTGAATAAGGTATTAGTGATATGAGCATCATCCCCTAGCTCATCATAATGGAATTCAGCTAACAAAATTTCCTCCATGGTAGTCATATCGTGTAAATAATCATTCATACCAATCTCTATTTGATTTCCTCCATTTCCAACTTGTGATGAAGAACTACTATTGCTATAGTCATTCCTAATTGGTGAATCTGGATGTAGTATGAATTAGGTGGTTGATTCAACCATTCTTTGTATGTTTCCTCTCCAATTATTTCTCTTAATGAAACCTTCTCTCAAGTTGACATTGTAGTGGGGTGCACTAGAAGATGGTAGGTGGGTTGCTCATCATCGCTAGAATCCCAATTTTAAAGAATATTGAACGTCATTAGTATAATATCAATGATATTAGTAAGCACGTCAATGCAATTGGTTTGTTGAAATTACATTGTATCAAACAATTATTACTATTGTTGATCCAGGATTGCAGCTAGAAGATGCCATGTTCCAATTGGTAGGGTGAAGAGGTTGTTCATTTTCATCTATCAACTGCTTGCGATATGCTACTCCTGATAAGAGCTTTCGATGTTTCTGAAATTAAGGAATATTTTCTACATTTGAACTCGATTTTGAATCAGGATCCTGCAAAAATTTGGATACATTTTTATTCAAATTTACATGGATTAAAAATAAATAAATTCAATTAGATAATCGAAATATAAATAAAATATGAACTTACTAGAGATGGAAAGGGTGAAATCCATGAAGGAATTTGATTAGTAATATGGAAAGATGGAATTTGAAGAATTATCCATTTGATATTGAGATTTTGTCTTTGCATTTGAGAAAAATTAGAAATAAAATTTTGTGTGCATATCTAAAATTATTCTAAAGAACCATATAACCACAATCTGAATTTCAATATAGTTTTCAAACCATTTTGAAGAATAAGGTGAATTTAAGAAGAAATTGAATACTATGAACTAATGTAATTTCAGATAGTTTTTAAATCAGACTGATGTGCTTATTAAAAAAAATTGCACTGATGCATTTAAATAGTACCAACATCGGGGAATTTAAATAATACCCGCACTGGTTTCTGGCATTCTGAAAAAAATATGCTATCATATCGATGCTCTTGTACAAAAACACTCCAATCCATTTAAAAAAAGCAACAACGATGTGACCTTGTTTTTGGATTTTAAAAAATAAAAACGAATTCAACAAACACAGTGCTAACAACATTCCTACGCACATGTTTCCATATTTTTGAAAATAAAAAGTCAGTGCTCTTATAAAAATTAGAGCATCGATGCTTTTAAATAGAAATAGCACTATTTCAGTATTTTGAAAAAATAAATGTATCATGTTGGTGCATTGAAAAAATTTCGTAGCCTGACAATGTCGACGTGGTTTTCCTATAAATGCACTAGTGCACTTCACTATTGACTGCACTGATGTATGGAGAAATTAAAAAAAAAAAAAAAAATTGATTTATTTGTTTATTTTTTTCATTTTTTAAAATTAAAAACCGAGCGACAATTGATTTTTTGAAATCTAATTTCATAAAGTGTTTTAAATAGTAAAAATCAATAACTATTTGATTATCTTACCCAAAATTTCAAGGGAGTGATTTGCAAGAGAGTCATACCAAGATTACTATACAACAGTAGAATACTTTGGAGCAACAAAACTATTCAGAAGACCATAAGATGAATTTTATGTTATTCACTCCAAACAGTGCATAGTAAAAAAATAATTTTTTTGTATATTTTACTAATATTTTTTTTAAATTTTATTAGTTTAATTAAAATAGATCATTTACACAAATTTGGGACACCGTTGAGTGCAAAATATTTTGGAATCACAAAAAATCAAAATGAAAGTATGTGATCACTCAAACCTAAATAGCAAAATTTAATTTAACCATTATTTTTTTTTTTTTCATTTCTGTAGATTATTCATATTATAAAATAGAAAAAAAAATTAAAACCTATATAATAAAAAAATTACCATAGATTTTACTAGTAAAATTTTTTACGATGTCTGTTCCTATTTAAATTTAATTAAAATTCATAAAAAAAATCAATATTTACCTTAAATTCTTGCTTCTTCCTGCAAAATTTCACCTTAGGGTTTAACTTCCTCTACCACTTCACAATTAGGGTTTTTCATTTTAAGCACTTTAGATTTATTGAGTTTGTGTACTTACTATATATAGGGAATTTGACATGTAAAGTAGAGGAATTACTTATTGCATTAGATCGAAACCTTTTTGGCCGTCTCTGTTAATTGTTTTTTGGCTATATGTTTTGCGATGATCCCTCTTTAATATAATGCACCAATATGCCCTGTGTAATACAACACACCGATATATTATAACACTGGTGATTCTGTACAATCTATTCATCATTGCTCCCTGTGTAATGTAATGCACCGACACACCTCTTCCAAATAACACTTTTAAATCATTGTGGTGCGTTTATCCTTACAAATCGCACTGTTACAATTTAAAATTATTTAAAAATTAATTTTCCATGACAATGTTGAACAATTTAATGCCCGGTACCTTTAATGGGATAAACACACCGGTTACTCAAGCTCTTTTTGGCTAAAAATTATTTGATTTATTTGTAAAATATATTTAATTGCTTATGTATTGAATGATACAGGTTGTAAATTGATAAAAAATGTATGAAAAGGTGTCATGTAACAAAAATATTGATCGAAACAACGACAACACATCAAAAAAAGCAGAGAAGGCAAGTTCTTTATAATGGATTTACAAAATTAATATGTTTGAACTATATGTAAGTATAACTAATATGTATTGGTTTGTGTGTGTCATGCAGAGCCACAAAATGAAGAAGGCCAATAAGAATATTTCTAATCTAAGAGAAAAAGAGCATAAAAACCTGATAGAAAAGTTGCAAAAGGATGAATCAGGTGAATGAAAAAATACTATTCAATATGAATTATTTTTCTTTTTTCTTTTTGAATTTTCATTAATAATATACTGAAGAGTATTAGATAACATGTTTCAAACAATCTATTAATTTATATATGTTTCATGTTCTACAAGGAGCAACAATGAAATAATAAATCAATGTCGTTCTAAGAAAAGAAAAATTATAGAACATGTAAATGACAATGAATTGGTCCTTAACTAATCTGGAGTGGTGTTGGAGATTAAATAAACAAGAGATTTTTTTTACAAAACTATGAGGGATCTAGTGGAACAAATATATAGACATACTTTTCACTTACAATACAAAAATCAATCCAATGATTCTAAGAACAAAATTATATCTAAACTTTCCAGAGCAATAGTCAATGAGACATGTGAGACATGCAATAAAAAAAACATACAAAAAAAAAGAATCATTCAAAAGGTAATGTTCCTAATTAAAAAGCTTTTTTAGAGTTATATGCATATATTAATACAAACCATTCTTATTATATATCGACTTTTGTTATATAGTTTTCATATATAAATATATAAATAGTTTATTAATTTTTTCAGGAACATTATGAAAATCCCAAATGATCAACGAGTTGATATGTGAAACATGCCAGTAGGAATGTCCAAAAGGGTGTACAAGGAGATGGTCAAAGAAATGGACATAATCGCACCATAGGAGGAGTCATCTCAGCAACAACATGCTGCAAATGTATGTAATCATGATTGAATTTGTACATATAAAAAAATAATTTAGCATTAAATATTAATTTTCAAGTATTTTTTGCAGAAAAGAAAACAAAATTGAACTCGTTCAACACATAAAACAGGACGACAAGGAAGGAAATGGTTGATTTCAAAGTTCGTGAGTAATTGCTAATATTTCCTTATAACAAAAAACTCAAGGTTTCATTTATGTATATTTTAAGTTGTTTTACAACAACCATCCTGGAATGTATTCAAATAGGTGCAAACAAAAAAAGAAGAGCCATCAGAATAATTGATTGACATTGGGTTAAATAAGAATTGTGAGTATACATTGGCATATAAAAAATGAATTCTAGAATTTGTATGTTGTTTTACTTCTCTGAGTTTATAATTAATAGTACAAAAAAATCCTTTATACTAAATCTATGATTTATAATGAGGTTTAAAACATGCAGGAAACAAAGTATGGAACTACGCCAGAAGAAGACTTGTTACATCAAGGCTTAAAACTTAGTTTTGAAACCATGTGCACAATTTATGAGTCATTTCTCGCTATGGTACATTGCTATTCAATTTACATTGATGTATATTATTTATTTCAATTTTCATTATTCTGACCAATGTAATACACTTATTACACTTTATTTTTATGTTTGCAGATGGAACAATATCAAGAAGACAAAAATAATTGATGCAGTAAACAAAACATTCCTCCAAATAACCCAAGTCATGGAAGTAGCTCTAGCATTGACAGCAATTCCAACGAAGAATGATGATCTTTTTGGATATCAATGCAATCTGTTGTATTTTTTGAAATAATTGTCTGTGAAAATCAAACATTTTTTTAAATGTAATGGACATATTGTCCCAATTGAAAGATAATGGGTTACTAATAACAATCCCATTTACAAAGAGCCTCTTTTTTTTTTTTTTTGCTTGGCAAAGGCTAAACTAAATATATTAAAAATCAAAAAAAGTATTTACAAGAGGTGTACACCTCTGAGAGCGAATGTGCAGCTCTCTGACAAAGCTTTCCTCATCAACCTGAAATGTCTGCGTATACAGGCTAGCCATTACAAAAAAATACCAAGAGAGATGGTTTGTACTTCCACATGGATCGACATAGATAGACATAACTGGACATAGACAGACAGAGAAACTAGAAATTGACCCAGACCTCAAGACCCATTACAGCAACAGAAATTCGAGCCAACATTTTATCATTGCTGCTCGCCACCCTACCCAAAATGAAGCCAAAAAGAAAGAAACACTGATCGCCTGAGGACAGGCTTACCCAGAACTCATCGGCCATTAATTTCCAAGCTTCTTCCACGCCTCAGCTTCTCGCTCCTGCACGCGCTTCTTGCGATCTTCTGCTGCACGAACCGGGTCCCTCTCCCAAGTCACCTCCATGCCAACTGGAACATCTTCAATGCGTTCTATGCCAGGCGGTAATTTGAGGTACAGGGTATAATCAAACGAATCTTCAGACGCCTCATTCTTTGTCGGGCTATGAGGAGAGGAAGGCCTGTTGTTATGGGTGTCCTTTGAGCCTCTAAAGGACCCTCAGAAGTAACCATGGGCTCTTACCCTTTGAGGCTGCTGATTTCTTGTAATGCTTCCTCCTGCTCAACTGAGTAACCGAAGGTGCTTTCCTCGTCCAACTTACTCTGTAATTCTGGACTGTAGGAACTGTCCTTAAGCTTGGAAGTGTTGTCCGTTGAGGGGGGAGTCTTTTCTTCCATGTCAGCCTCCAAACTTCCTTCCTCCTCATCCTCCTCCTCAAAAATGACTGTTATCATAGCCTTTACAACCGGTTTGTTCCTCTTGCGGCGATAGTAGAGAGTCGTGGTCTGCACTGCATTACAAACATCTGACGCAGAATTCTCCGAATCCCCGGAGGGTGGCGAGGCACAGGCCAAAGGAGAGATTCTCCGCGGGCTTGAATGGCCACTATCTCTAGTGCCACCCTGCTGCCCCGAATTACCACCCCTGCGAAGCCTGCGATACCCTGCGCGCGAAGCCATGAGAAAATTAGGGCGTAGCTTAACGGCCTTGTGCCTTCGGCTACCCAGAAAAACTTCGCGGGGCCTATTACTCTGATGTCCCTGCCTCCCAACTGCCAACGACAAACTCAACTGAACCAGGCGAGAACACCCAGCAAGATTCGGGCAGGGGAAGAACTCGAGGGTGGGAAAACTGCCCTCAGAGCCTCCCTCCTCCACGTTAACCTGAACCTCTAATTCTCCAGAACCAGAGCCGAACTGCAGACACAGAATGAGGATTATGTTCTCCATGACAAGATAACTGTTAGCTGAACCTTGGAAAGCCCAACGCATTGAATCGCCATTAAGGCTCGTTGAGTCCTTTTGGGCCAAAACCAGCCCGGAGCCCATGTCGACCACCTGTCCGCAGCGTGGTAGCATGTCCTCGGCGCGTGGGCGTAAACTCGTCTTAATTGCAGCCATTAACACCCGCATCTGGGTTACAAAGAGCCTCTTATTGATATATAATAAATTAAATTTTAATTTATTCTATTGTGCTATCCAATGTCGTTGTGAAATGTTCCACTACTGATTAAATATATGGATGGTTAAATATTATAATGAAGAGATGCGAAAAAAAATAATTCAAACATCATATACAAATGAACTAATTAAATTTTAATTTATATGAATACTGTTACAAGATATATGTCGATTTTTTGATGAATAACAAATTTTAAAAATTACAATAATTACACTATCACAGGTCGATGTTTACAAAAAAGAGAAATTCTCATACAAAACAATGGCGCGTTGATAACATAAAAATGCACTAGTGCTTTCTGTTATATAAAAGCACAGTGGTAGGCTCATTTTGCATGACCGGTGCCTTTTCGGAAAACGACAACACCATGGTGCTTATTTCTTCAAGCACTGATATTATTTTCAATTAATGACTCCGTGCATTGTACTTCTTAAAGCACCAATGCTTTCATAAAACTAACACCCTGGTCCTACAAAATATTATTTCTAGCCTCGGTGCATTATTAAAATTTATAGCACCAGTGCTTTTATACAACAAATGCACTAGTGCGTTTATGCAAAAGACACGTTGTTATGCAACTAAATCATAGATAAATAGATGAACGACTTCAAATTAATCCTCTTCAAGGGGGAACGTCCTTTACATTACATAAATGAACAATTCTTGGATGATACAAATGACAAGACCTCCTTTGTATATATAGAAGTCTAAGGGTTCACAATATAATCAGAGCCTACATAACAATAATAATGTAAGGGCACAACAATAACAATAATGGGCTTCTATGGGGCACAACAATAAAAATATGGGCATTGCATGGCCACAACAATAACAATATAGGGGATATACTAGTATTATAGGGACCTAACATGCCCCTCTCCTTCAAAAAAGTGTTGTGCTCAATGCTTAAGTAGTTATGGATTCTTCTATATAAAATTCTCATCCTCCCACGTGGAATTTTCAGTGGGTAAGTTCTTCCACTTAATGACATACTCTAAAATTAATCGATTTCGTAGTTGTGAGGTTCTTGTTTTTGTGACTAATTTATGCTCAAATATGATTTATCCTTCTTCATCAAGTTCTGGAAACATTGTTTGAATAGAAATCTTGTCACCTATAACCTTCTTTAAGCATGAAACGGGTGTACTTGGGAAGATGCAGACAGCTCCAACTTGTATTCCATAGTACCAATCTTTTGTAACACCTTGTAAGGACCATAGTACTTGGGTGATAATTTATTATCCTTCCTAGCTTGCTTGAGAGACATTTGTTTTTATGTTTTTAGCCGTAAAAATACTCGGTCACCTACATCTAAACTTCTTTCACTACGATGTTGATCTGCCTATTGTTTCATTTGATTTCGCACCAGAGCAAGGTTATCCTTTAAGAGTTGGAGAACTTGTTGTTTATGTTTGATGTGATATTCCACTTCTTGAACTTTAGAATTTTCTCTTAAAGATGATAGCTAATTGAGTACAAGGCAAGAAAATAATTCTGTCCAAAACTTTCTAGTGAAAATGGGATCTCTGTCACTTACTATAATGTTTGGATTTCCATGAAGCTTTTGAATTGTTTCCATAAATCCAGTAGAATCTGTGCTGGTTTTAAAAGGATGAGATAATGCACAAATGTGTGCATACTTAGCAAGTCTATCAACTACCACCATGATGACACTCTTTTCTTCAGACTTGGGTAAACTTGTGATAAAATCCACTGACACCTCCTCCCAATGTTGACTTGGAATTGCTAAAGGTTGTAGCAGACCCATGGTCTTAACTGTCTCAAATATTTTTCTCTGGCAAACCAAACATTCTGTCACAAATTTTTGAATATCAGAATTAAGGCCATCAAAAAAAAATCCTTCTTGACCCTATGATATGTTTTTAAAAATCCCGAGTGCCCTCCTAAGGGAGATGTGTGCAATTCCAAAAGGATTTTTGTTTGAGATGGGAATTATTACAAATATATAAGCGATCTTTATACCATAATGAATCATTTTTCCAACTAAATGTTTTAGATGTACTCAGATCTTGCTACAACTTTTGAATGAGTGACCACACCTCTTCATCATTATTCCATTCATCCCTTGCTTCGGTTTTCCACTTAGGTTGGCTAATAGAAATGGAACAAAGAAATGATTCCATATCCTCATCCTTTCTTGAGAGTGCATCTACAACAACATTTTGCTTCCCTTTTTTTTAGATGATTTCAAAGTCATAGCCCAACATCTTTGTCACCCATTTTTATTGCTCTTATGAAAATAATATCTGTTCCAAAAAGTGTTTAAGACTATCATGACATGTGTTTACCTTTAAATGTCTTCCCATTAGGTAAGGTTGCCATTGCTTTAGTGCATGTAATATTGGCAACATTTCCTTCTCATAAATAGGCTTGTGTAAACAATTTCATTTGATTGGATGAATTTCAAAAGAAATGGGTCTCCCTTCGTGCATTAAAACAACACCAATTCCATTTCATTAAGCATCACATTCCACAAATAAAAGTTTTTGTGAATTTTTGCGTAGCTAAGACTGGTGCTTGGCACATCACCTCTTTAAGATGTTTAAAGGCCTTTGTTGACTCTAGATTCCAATAAAATGCATCTTTCTTTAGTAATGATGTTAGATGTGCCGATATTCTCCCATAATTATTAACAAACTTGCTATAATACCATGTCAACTTGAGAAATCCTTGAAGATTATGTATGGTTGTGAGGGTTTTCCATTCCTTAATGGATTTAATTTTGTTAGGGTCTACCTTAACACCCTCTTGAGATACAATATAACCCAAATATTCCACCTCCTGTACTCCAAAGAAACATTTGGAGGTTTTTGTATATAGTTGTTTCTCCTCCAATTATTTGAGCACCCTGTCAACATGTTGAACAGTATCCTTCCAAGACTTGATGTAGATTAGTATATCGTCAAAAAATACTAACACAAATTTTCTAAGGAAGGGTTTAAAAATGGAATTCATCAAAAGTTGAAAGGTGGAAGGTGCACTAGTAAGGCAAAAAGGCATGACCAAAAATTCATAATGATACTCATGAGTTCTGAATGTTGTTTTCAGAATGTCTTCAGTCTTCATTCTAATTTGATGATATCCTGAATGAAGATCCAAATTTGTGAAGTAAATTTCTCCATGTAATTCATCCAACAATTCATCAATGACAGGAATGGGAAATTTATCTTTGATAGTGAGCTTGTTGAGGTCCCTATAATCTGGACACATACGCCATGATCTATCCTTCTTGTGCACCAATACTATTGGAGCATAGAAAGAACTTTGACTAGGTTGAAGTATACCAGCGTCTAGCATTTCTGCAAGCATATGTGTAGTTTACTCTTTTGGGAATAAGGATATCTGTAAGGTCTGATGTTTGGAGGAACACTTCTTGGAATCAAGTGAGTCACATGATCATGATCGCGAATATTTGGGAGGCCTTTGGGAGTCTCAAACACCTTGGAATGATTTTCCAAGAACTTTTTGAGATCTGGAGAAATAGATGATTTTGATGTTTGAACCCCTCGTGAGCATAATTGTGCAATTACACCCTGTTGTTCTTTCTTCAAAAAATTTCTCATGTCATGATCCAAGGGATCAATTTAGTGCTCAAAAATAAAAGTGTGTGACAAAGCTAAAAACCTATACCATTATGTATATCTCAATGATCTGAGTCCAACACAACTTGAACCATTCAAAATCGATATCGCATGCTCCTGATATCGCGTTCCAATTGAATTCCCAAACATGAATAATTTTAAAGTTGGGTTGTAGGTATGCCCAATCAATAGTTTGTATGATGACTATGCATGTGACTGGACAAGGTAATTGTATTTTTATTGGCTAATGGTTTGTTGACAAGTCTCTCCTTTTTATTGGTTTGTGGATAGTGCAATTCTATTGGTTTATGGCTTGTTGAAGTGGTCGAATTTGAAGAGGTCATGTGGCCAATGTGAGGCTACAATGTGGCCTCTAGTGACAGACTACAATTTTGATGTGAGGGCAATGGGAACCCCACAAGATTTGAACTAGTAACCAAGAACCAAGCAGTAATACCATCTACCTTCGCACCATCACACATGTTTCTTAACCATATGGTTCTCGACCTCTATTTGAATGGGGAGAAAATGTGTTTTGGAGTTGGGGTCGGGGCTAAGCCCCATCCCTGGTCCTCGCACCCTAAAAAAAAAGGTGCGGGACCATGGGCCAGGGCTTAGCCCTAGCCCTGTGGTCACAACCCCATCACCATTAACCCTTTACATAACCACATGAAAAAGTGTAGGGGGCCAGCCCCTAAGCGTTTGCAGCAAGGGTTAGCCATAGGGCCTATGGCCCATAATATGACCTTAGTCTCCAAATTTTGGCATGAAAAGTTTTCATCACTCAAAATGGTCATATGTGCCACCAATTTGCCTAGGTTACAAGATAGTTTGGGGCCCGATTCTTCGAGGTCGGGAGGTTAGACCCAACCCCTGGGCATGTGGCCCCATGTGACCATGTTTTTCAAAAAGCGGGGGCTAAGGGAAAATTTAATTGTCCAACAATTTTACCCATCAACCGTGATCGTATGCCAAGTTTTCACACCGTTTCTAGGTTTGGGGCGCTCAAGCCAGGTTTGGGTCGAATTGGAGGATGGTTAGCTATGGAAATTGGGAAAAACTTGTAACAAGCATAACTTTCTCATTTTTTGGCCAAATGTGGTATATAAAAATCAAAATGGGGGTTTTTGATAGTTTTGGATCTATTGGAGACATTTGTTTTGCATTTTGAGCGTTGTAAATCCATTTAAACACAAAGTTGAGAACTTAATGAAAGAGGCCCTACATTGGAAGCTAGACCAAGAGATGTAGCTTAGGAGGGGTGAACTCCTTTATCAAGTTTGTTGTTATGTGTTTATGATATGGTATTTGTCTCTTTTTTTATTTCTAACTAAGTTTAAAATTTATTTGTTTATGTGTTTTGTAACTTTATCCATACCCAAAATACATAAACTTTTCACTTACAATTTGTATATCGCATTCAAGTTTCATAAACAGATCATTTTGGTATTAGAGTATCAGGTTATTGTGAAGGTTTGATTTTGTTTGCAAGTTTTTTTTCTGATTCTTACAAAGTTGAAGCTTAAAAGAGGAGAAGGAGAACTTGTGGAGCTAAGATCTCAAATGTTTCAAGGAGAACAAACGCACATCAAGCTTCAATAGTTATGGCACATGAAGAAGGTCCTGAAGGGATGTATGAAGATGAAGGAAGTTTCAAAAAATATTTCTTTGAGATGTATGAAATGGTCAAGGTTATTTATGAAGAGAGGAATTCAAGGTTGTATGGAGAGAGCTCCAAACCTCCAAAAGGAGATGGAGCAAAAGGAGACAAGCCTACAAAAGGGAATGGAGGGAATGGTGCAAACCATCACCTTCACCTCCATCCTCATCCTCATCTTCTACTTCTTCTACCCTTTCATAATCACCTCCAAATTCTCCAAAGAGTCATAGTAAAACTCTTTTTCTTAATCTTGATAGAAAGTTTGAATTTCCTATGTATAATGGGGAGGTAAATGCCGATAAATTGGATAATTGGGTTCGTCAGATCGAAGTGTATTGCATGATACAAAGAATCAAGGATGTTGAGACCAAAATTCAGCTTGCTTCTCTTAGATTGGATGGTGAAACACTTATTTTATTGGAATCCTAAACTCAAGAGGACATGAAGAAACATGGTAAGGTTTTATCTTCTTGGAATGATTTTGTTTTTGCAATAAGACGACAATTTTATCCATTAGAATACATGCAAAAAGCTATTATGGATTGGAAAAACTTTAGGCAAGCTAAAGTTCAAAATGTGCAAATCTATACTCAAGAATTTAGAAAAATATATTTGATTTTGGGTATAGATTTATCCTCTCAAGACACTCTACTCAAATACATTGGAGGATTGCATAGTTATTTGAGACACATAATTCTCATGTTTAACCCTACAAAACTAGATGAGGTTAGTGTACAAGTAAGAGGAAAGAATGTTCCTCAAGAGGGTAGCAAAAAGACATTTAAGAGTGGAGACAAAGGAAAGGGGAAATTCAAAGGAAAAGGGAAGAAGAATGCCTCAGTCAAGAAAGAGGGAGAAAAACTCACATGTAAACACTATTCAAAAGAAGACCATGATGAAGAGCACTATTGGAAACTTCATCCTGAAATGAGACCCAAAATGTTTAACAACAAAGGGAAACAAAACACTACTGCAACTACACAACATGATTTAGGATCCGATTCGGGGATGAAACAAACATAACAACCATGGGATTCAACGGTAAGGAGTCTATTGTAGGTACTAGTTCTACAAGTAGCCTCAATGAAACTCAACATGAAAACGAAATAATATAGCTTTTCCACATTAGAGTCATTTCAAACATACCAAGATAGATACATTATTTGATAGTGGATCACAAGAAAATATTATTTTTGAAGACATTGTTAAGAAATTGAATTCGGAAACCACTCCACATCTAAAACCTTATCCTTTAGGTTGGATATGTGACAATGAAAAATTGCATGTGACAAAAAGATTTAAATTGAGATTTTCCACCACTGCAAACTTTATAGATGAGGTAGAGTTTGATGTCATTCCACTTGACATTTGTGGTATTGTTTTGGGAAGTCCATATCTATATGATAGGAGAGGCATATTTCATTGCCATGAGAAAAAATATAACTTGTTTAAAGATGGGGTTGAGTACATTGTTAGAGAATATAGTAAGAAGTTGAATTTATCACTTACGAATACTGGACAAATGAAAATGCTTGTTAATATTACTAAGAACTTTTTACTCTTGATTATTAAACCAAAAGAGAATGTTGAAAATGAAGTCTTCCAAGGATGTGATGCAAAGTTAAAATCTAATTTGTATGAGGTTTTTAACACCTATGATGAGATGTTTTAGGAACCCAAATGATTTCCTTCTAAAAGAGGAATCCAACATGAGATCCAATTGCAACAATATTTTCCTCTTCCAAACATTGGCATGTAAAAGATTTCAGTCATGGAGAATGAAGAAATCAAAAGAAAAATCCAAGAGTTTCTTGACAAAGGGGTCATCAGAAGAAGCACATCGTCGTGTGGGTCTCCAATTGTTTTACTGAAAAATAAAGATGGTACATGGCACATGTGTGTAGATTTTATAGCCTTGAACAAGATTATGGTAGAGTTTCATTACGCTCTTCCTCGAATTGATGATTTTCTTGATCAGTTGAAAGATTTGTATTTCACTAAGTTGGACTTGAGAAGTGGTTATCATCAGATTAGGATTGCTGAAGGAGACATATGGAAGACAACCTTCAAAACAAAGCAAGGTTTCTTTGAATGGTTAGTTATGTCTTTTGGGCTTTGTAATGCTCCTGCAACATTCATGAGAGTTATGAATGATGTATTAAGGCATTTTCTTGATGATTTTGTAATTTTCTACTTAGATGACATATTGATATTTAGTAAAACTTGTGAAGAACATGTTAGGCATGTTAGGGAAGTTTTAGATGCCTTGAAGAAAGAAAAGTTGTTTTTAAAGATGTCTAAATGTGAGTTTGGAAAGACCTTATTAGTGTATTTGGGACATACTATTGGAGGGTATGAATTGAAGATAGATCCCTCAAAGGTCAAAGTCATTATAGATTGGCCCAAAACCAATAATGTAACTAAGGTTAGAAGATTTTTTCGAGTAGCCCAATATTGGAGAAAGTTCATTTCTATATTTTCTTCAATTGTTGCTCCATTACATACCTTGAAAAACATAAAGCGGGTTTTTCAGTGGGGAGGAAAGCAACAGAAAGACTTCAATGCATTAAAGGAGAGAATCAACACAACTCTAGTTCTTGCACTTCTTGATTTAAGATAGCCATTTGAGATCCAAACAGATGCAATTGACTATGCCATGGGAGTGATATTGATGAAACATGGTAAGTCCATATGTTACCATTTTGAAAATTTTAATGGTGCAGTAGTTAACTATCCTACATATGAAAAGGAACTATATGCGTTGGTGCAAAGTGTGAAAACTTGGAAACACTATTTGATGGGAAAGGAAACTGTCATTCGCATTGATCATCAACCATTCTTGCAATAAAAGACTAAGCTACAACAAGCGAGACATTTCAGATGGATAGTTTTCTTGCAGAAATTCCATTTGGTGATAAGGTATAAGAAAGGTATCTATAACAAGGTTGTTGACATGATTTCTAGACCAATTTTTAGTGCTTTAGTTATTCTTAAGCATAATTATATCATGCATGAGAGATTTGTTGAACAATATGCTTTAGATGATGACTTTAAAGATGCATATGCAACTTTTTGTTAAGGCAACCAAGTAGAGGAATTGGATTACCATGTGCATGATAAAATTTTGTATCACCTTGGCAAGCTATGCATTCCACAGGGTGAAATAGTCAACATCATAAGGGAAGCACATACTTCTTTTATTACTGGCCATTTTGGTGTAGCCAAGGTGGTAGCACACTTACAAAGGTATTGTCATTGGCCTAGTGATGAGCTTCAGTATTGCAACAAAATTCTGCAACTCCCAAGGTTACTGCCTTCAATTATTAACCCGGGGCTTGTACAAACTTAAGAGGTATCGACATTATATATGCAACATACAATGTGTCCTTCATTTGTTGTCATGAGAGAAAAGAAATGCTGCCAATTTGCAAGAATGAAAGATTGAATTTAAAAATGCTTGTAAAGTAACATGAAATCCTCTATCTACTTATTAACACACTTTGCTTGCAAAAGAACCCTATTTTAACCCTATTTGTCACATGTGATGTTTTAACTAATATAATCATGAAATATGATCTAGAGAGTACTAACTACTATGTGCATGTGTAAATAAAAAAGAACTCATTTTTTAAATATTTTTCTTTATAAATGCAAATGCTAATCTTTCCTTGATCTTTGGCAGGGGAGACAAGTGTGGAGGAAGAGGGGTACAATGATTTTGATAGATTGGAGGTCAAGTAGGGCCTAATCCCAGCTTGAATGATGATTTTTCTCATTTCAAGCTCAAAACAAGCCTCTACAAGATTTCCTACAAGATGTACTAGTTCTCCTACAGGGTCCCCTATTTTACTACATGATGTTACAGATGTACTATATGAAATTATAATTCATCGTATGAACAAGAAAATATTATTTAATAAGATTTATTAGGTTCCCATTCCAAGTGGAATCACTCAAAAAGACCTCTGTTAACCCATGCTAAAAAATAACAAAAAATTACTAGTTGAAAATCTAGAAATTCGAGAACTAGTGAGTTAGTAAATCTATAAAATGCCTAACCTAATCAAGTGAAAATGCAATGGGGTAATTATTTTTATGAAATAAGTGTTTTTGATCTAATGCAAGTGGAACCAACTCAATTTATGCTTGTTAGCATGCTCTAAAAAATATCATAAATTTACTATTCTTTGCCACAAAGGAGTTCCAGAAATCTAGATTTGGGAATAAGAAAGATAATCCAAGTAGCTCAATGATTACTATGACCTTCCAAATATTTTCCAAGGATTAAATGATGCTTTTGATCCTTCAAAAACTTACATCAACCATTTAACCCAATCCTACAACCAGAAATCATTAATACTAAATGTAGAAATGGAAAGAAATAAAAGCAAGAGATGCATGTGGATAAGAAGTGAAAAGAAGGAAAAAAAATGATACAAAAGGGATCTGAGGCTCTTGGGATGGCCAATCCCAAGGAAAATCAGAGACCTATGGAGGAGAATAATATTTCGAAGCTTAACATGACACCAATCTTCATTATTTTCATCAATACAATTACGTCCCTGCAAGAAAATACAATGGAGCTGCAGAAATACTAGTTCTCTCCACAAGAACACTAATGAAAATCCCCCCCAGAGGCAAATTCGACTTGGTACTTACACAAAATTATTAGGAATAATTCCCCATGAATGGAGGAAGCTTTCCCCACCAAAATACGTTGATTAGTGGATTTGGTTCCCAATACTAGGAATCTGCATTAAATGGCAGGGAACACATTCCTAGATTTTCTCAATCATTGGAGTTCCACAATATGTGTCATAATTCCATAATATCTTGTTGATTTATTATTTAATATTGATCCTCCTGTAGTAGGGATCAAGTCCCTAAATTATCTCCTCCTCCAAATCTTCATAATCTGCCCAATATTATCATAATATTCCACAAACTAAATAATATTAGGCACAAATATGCAATTATTCATAAACCTTCCTAATGAATATATTAAAGTAAAAAATAAATTATCTAATGCAAAAAGAGAGGTTTAATGTGCCGAAGGATGGCCATAGTCCTTAATTTATGTTTAATTTAGAGGCATGTGCCTTAATTTATGTCTAATTTATAGGCCCATCACCTAGAATGAATGAAACTGTGTCACGATATGTAAGAGGATGTTATTTATGTGCTACAAGTAAGCCTAGCAATAGAAAGTTAGGATTCTATACTCCACTTCTAGTCCCTTTCCGTCCTTGGGAAAGTGTTTCTATGGACTTTGTAGGAGGATTTCCTATGTCTAAAAACAATCATGATTATATTTATCTTGTGGAGGACTGTTTCAAGAAGATGCGTATTTTGATGCCTTGTAAGAAGCATGTTACAACTGAATAAACTACACAAATGTTCTTTCAACATGTATGGGTAAATTTTGGGTTGCCCAAATCCATTATTTATGATCAATATTATCGATTTGTTAGGAACTTTTAGTCAAGCTTATGGGTACTCATGGACACCAAGTTGAAAAAGAGTACAACATTCCATCAATAAACCAATGGTCAGATAGAAGTGGTGAACATAACAATAGTACACATTCTTCGTGGTTATTGCAACAAACATCCCAATATTTAGGATCAACACTATACTACATTTAGCATGCTTATAACCAGGCAAAGCATTCATCGACTCAAACATATCCATTTGAGGCATGCTTTGGTTACTTACCAGAATCTCCTTTAGATTTTATCTTCGGGAAAGATGTTGCTATTGACAGTTATAGTGACATTGATAAGGGCAAGAGATTCATTGAAAAATTTCAATTGGTCCATCAAATGGTCCACGAACAGTTGGAAAAGGTCCAAGATAAGTATAAGACAATGCATTATAAGCATCGTGTTGATCACAATTTTCAAGTTGGAGATGAAGTCTGGCTTTACATTAGCAAGGATAGGCTTAAAGGAGAAGGTAAAAAACTGAGACCAATAAGGTATGGACCATTTAAGATTTTAGAAAAGATTGGTAACAATGCTTTCCGTTGGATTTGACTGCATATATGAAAATGTATGTAGTTGTTAATATTGAGAATTTGAGATTATATGAGCCTCCTTTAATTGATGATTAAGGAGAGCATGTTCATATTCCTTCAATAGAATATTTCTCTCTAGAATTTATTGAAGAGTTGCAACATGTTACTATCCTTGATAGAAGAAAAATAACTTCAAAACGAGGGAATGTGGAGTACCTTCATGTTGGTCTCAAAGGAAAAAATCCAAGAAAATATAAATGGATTGAGATTGGAAGGGTGAGGGAACTATACCATCATCTATTTTGTTTACTAAAAATAGTCTTTTAGAGGTACAAAAGCTTCCAATGGGGAGGAGTGATCCAACGGATAAATTTAGTGATCAAAAATCAAAGTGTACGATAGAGCCCAAAACCTAAACCATTATGTAGATCTCATCAATATGAAAACAATGCAACTTGAATCGTTCAAAACTGATATCGTATGCTCCTGATATCGCGTTCTGGTTGAATTCCCAAACATGGAAAATTTTAAAGTTGGGCCGCAGGTATGCCCAGTCAGCATTCCATACACTAACTAGGCATATGACTGGGTAGGAAGATTGTATTTTTATTAGCCAATGGTTTGTTGACAAGGGTCTCCTTTTTATTGGTTCATGGATGGTGAAATTCGATTGGTTTATGGCTTTGTTGAAGTGGTCGAATCAGAAGAGGCCATGTGGGCCAATGTGAGGCTGCCACATGGCCTCCAGTGATAGGCTAAAATTTTGGTGTGAGGGCCAAGGGCACCCTACAAGATTCAAACCAATGACCAAGAACTGAGAAATAAGACCAACTACCATCGCGCCATCGCACATGTTTCTTAACCATATGGTTCTCAGCCTCTATTTGAATGAAAAGAAAATGTGTTTTGGAGTTGGGGTCGGGGCTAGGTCTAATCCATGATCCCTACGCCCTCAAAACCAAGGAGTAGGACCATTGGCTAGGGCATAGCCCCAACCCCGTGGTCACAATCCTATCACCATTAACCCTTCACATAACCATAGGCGGGAGTGGAGGGGGCCAGCCCCAGGGCCTATGACCCATAATATGACCTCAGTATCTGAATTTTGGCCCGTGAAGTATTTGGCACTCATAATGGTCATATGCACCACCAATTCACCCAAGTACCAAGACAGTTGGGGGACAAGCTGGCAGGGGTAGACAATTAGCCCTAGCCCGTGGGCATGTGGCCCCATGTGACTATGTTTTATAGAAAGTGGGGGTTAATGGACAGTTTAATTGTTCAAAACTTTCACCCGTCGGGTGGGATTGTAGGCTAGGTTTGCGTGCCGGTTCCAGGTTTAGGCCACTCAAGCCAAGTTTGGGTTGAATTAGAGGGTGGTTAGCTATGGAAATCGGGAAAAACTTGTAACATGCATAAATTTCTCAGTTTTTGGCCAAATGAGGTGCAAAAAGAACCCATATGGGGTTTTTGATAGTTATAGATCCATTGGAGACATTTGTTTTGAATTTTGAGAATTATAAAGCCATGTAAACACAAAGTTGAGAACTTAATGAAAGAGGCCCTGGATTGGAAGTTGGACTAGGAGAGGTAGCCCAGGAGAGGAGTGAACTCCTTTATCATGTTTGTTGTTATGAGTTTCTAATATGGTATTTGTCTCTGTTTTGATTTTAACTAAGTTTAAAAATAATTTGTTTATGTGTTTTGTAACTTGATCCATTACCCAAAATATATACAATTTTCACTTGCAATTTGTATATCACCTTTAGCTCTTATAAACATATCATGCTATTAGAGTTGATTATCTTTCCTCATTTCCCTGTAATACCCCTTAATTCAAATTCCTTTCCTTCCCAAAATTGTTTCAAGAAAAGTTCTTGAAAATTGAAAGCTATTGCCTCCAAAGATTGTAACCATTGGACTCCTAGTATAACATCAACACAACCCTTTGGAATGGAAAGAATTGGACTATTCAATATGTATTCCCCCATGGTTAGCTTGATATTATGGCACTTTCTAGAGAAATTTATAGTTACTCCATTTGAAACCATCACTTGACACTCTAGTGCTAGATATAGGAAGCAATTCAATTCCTTGGCTATCTTAAAATGAATAAAGTTACGGGTACTACCTGAATTAATCAACACTATTACCTTTTTCTTCTTGATATATCCTTCTACCTTGAGAGTTTGAGGAGTGGTAATTCTTACCCATGCATTACAATATTTGGTCAGATTCATTTCTTCTTTCTCTAGGGTTGGTTCCTAGAGTATATCCTCCTCTTTTGATTTTTCTTGTTCCTCTTCACAATCTATGTAGAATAATTTCTTCTCAACAAACTTATTACCTTTAGTGTATTTTCTATCAAAACTGTAACAAATCCCTTTTTCTCTTTTTTCCTCCAATTTTTGTGGTGTCAACCTTGTAGGTTGTGGAGGACTAGGAGCTACAACACTTCCATCTTTATAGTTGTGAGTGGTAGACTTCCTTGTTGCCATAATTTTTCTTTCAACTTTTCTCGCCACCCTGAATGTCTTCTCCAATGAATCAGGTTCCCAAAGGAGAACCTAATGTTGTATGTTATCTTTTAAAGTCCCTATGAAGACATCAATCCTATGATCCTCTGGAATACTGATTACCCTAATATTCAATTTTTGGAATTATTTAATGTGCTCTGCCATTGAACCCTTTTGTTTGAGATTTATCAATTGGCTAAAGAAGGTGTTTCTCTTTATATCTTCATAATGTGCTATCATTTCCTCCATAAATATTGACTAGTTGACAAGTATTTTAGGATTACAAAGGCATCTATACCATACAAACTGATTAGGTTCTAAATATGAATATGTAATACATACCTTTTGTGAGGGTTGCACATCCTATAGATCCAAATATTGCTCCATCTATAGTATCCAAGTTACGAATCCAAGTGACCAAGTCAAGTTTATCTTGTTATTTTTTTATTTTTATTTTTCTTTATTTTATGTTCAACATTTATGGGTAAATTTTGGGTTTCCCAAATCCATTATTTCTAATCAGTATTATTGATTTGTCAGGAACTTTTGGTCAAGCTTATGGGGACTCATGGACACCAAGTTGAAAAAGAGTACAACATTCCATCAACAAACCAATGGTCATATTGAAGTGATGAACAAAAAGATAGTACAAATTATTCATGGTTATTGCAACAAAAATCCCAATATTTAGGATGAGCACTATACTACATTAACATGCTTATAACTGGGTAAAGAATTCATCGACTTAAACATCTCCATTTGAGGCATGCTTTGGTTACTTGCCAAAATCTCCTTTAGATTTTATCTTTGGGAAATATGTTGCTATTGATGGTCATAGTGACATTTATAAGGGCAAGAGATTCATTGAACAAGTTTAATTGATGCATCAAATGGTTCACGAACAGTTGGAAAAGGGCCAAGACAAGTATAAGACAAGACATGATCATCATCGTATTGACCACTATTTTCAAGTTGGAGATGAAGTTTCGCTTTACATTAGCAAGGATAGGCTTAAAGGAGAAGGTAAAAAACTGAAACGAATAAGGTATGGACCATTTAAGATTTTAGAAAAGATTGGTAACAATGCTTTCCGTTGGATTTGCCTCCATATATGAAAATGTATGTAGTTGTTAATGTTGAGAATTTGAGATTATATGAGCCTCCTTTAATTGATGATAAAGGAGAACATGCTCATATTCCTTCAATATAATATTTCTCTCTAGAATTTATTAAAGAATTGCAACATGTTACCATCATTGACAGAAGAAAAAGAACTTCGAAATGAGGGAATGTGGAGTACCTTCATGTTGGTCTCAAAGGCACAAATCCAAGAAAATTTAAATGGATTGGGATTGGAAGGGTGAGGGAACTATACCCTCATCTATTTGTTTACTAAAAATAGTCCTTTAGAGGTCCAAAAGCTTCCAATGGGGAGGAGTGATCAAAGGGATCAATTTAGTGATAAAAAATCAAAGTGTGCGATAGAGCCCGAAACCTAAACCATTATGTATATCTCATTGATCTGAATCCAATGCAACTTGAATAATTCAAAACCGATATTTTATGCTCCATATATTGCGTTATGGTCGAATTCCCAAACATGGCAAATTTTAAAGTTGGGATGCAGGTGTGCCCAGTCAGTAGTCTGTACACTGACTAGGCATGTGACTGGGTAGGGTGATTGTATTTTTATTGGCTAATGGTGTGTTGACAAGGGTCTCCTTTTTATTGGTTCATGGATGGTGCAATTTGATTGGTTTATGGCTTGTTGAAGTGGTCGAATCAGAAGAGGCCACATGGCCTCCAGTGATAGGCTAAAATTTTGGTGTGAGGGCCAAGGGCGCCCCACACAATTCAAACCAATGACCAAGCAATCAGAAATAATACCAACTACCATCATGCCATCGCACATGTTTCTTAACCATATAGTTCTCAACCTCTATTTGAATGAAGAGAAAATGTGTTCTGGAGTTGGGGTCGGGGCTAGGCCCAAGGCACGACCCCTGCACCCTCAAAACCAAGGGGCATGACCATGGGCAAGGGCGTAGCCCCAACCCCGTGGTCACAACCCTATCACCATTAACCCTTAACATAACGATAGGTGGGAGTGGAGGGGGCCAACCACAGGGCTTATGACCCATAATATGACCTCAATATCTGAATTTTGGCACGTGAAGTTTTTGGCATTCATTATGGTCATATGTGCCACCAATGTGCCCAGGTGCTAAGATAGTTGGGAGCCCAGTTGGTAGGGGCTGACAATTAGCCCTATACCTTGGGCTTGTGGCCCCATAGGACTATGATTTTCGGAAAGTGGGGGTTAATGGACAATTTAATTGTATGAAAATTTCGCCCGTCGGGTGGGATTGTAGGCTAGGTTTGCGCGCCGGTCTAGGTTTGGGGCACTCAAGCTAGGCTTGGTCAAATTGGAGGATGGTTAGCTATGGAAATTGGGAAAAACTTTTAAGATGCATAAATTCCTCAGTTTTTGGCCAAATGAGGTGAAAAAATAACCCATATGGGGGTTTTTGATAGTTATAGATCCATTGGAGACATTTTTTTTTGAATTGTGAGCATTATAAAGCCATGCAAACACAAAGTTGAGCACTTAATGAAAGAGGCCCTAGATTGGAAGTTGGACTAGGAGATGTAGCCCAGTAGAGGGGTGAACTCCTTTATCATGTTTGCTGGTATGTGTTTCTAATATGTTATTTGTCTCTGTTTTGATTTTTAACTAAGTTTAAAAATAATTTGTTTATGTGTTTTCTAACTTGATCCATTACCAAAATAAATACAATTTTCACTTGCAATTTGTATATCATCTTCAATTCTTATAAACATATCATGCTATTAGAGCCGATTATCTTCCCTTGTTTCCTTGCAATACCCCTTAATTCAAATTCCTTTCCTTCCAAAAAAATTTTCAAGAAAAGTTCTTGAAAATTGAAAGTTATCGTTCCCAAAGATTGTAACCATTGGACTCTTAGTACAACATCAACACAACCCTTTGGAATGGAAAGAATTGGACTATTCAATACATATTCCCCCATGGTTAGCTTGATATTATGGCACTTTCCATAGCAATTTATAGTTCCTCTGTTTGAAACCATCACTTGAAACTCTAGTGTTGGATATATGAAGAAATTCAATTCCTTGGATATCTTACAATGAATAAAGTTATGGGTACTACCTGAATTAATCAACACTATTACCCTTTTCTTCTTGATATATCCTTCTAACTTGAGAGTTTGAGGAGTCAATGCATTACAAAATATGGTCAGATTCATTTCTTCTTTCTCTAGGGTTGGTTCCTGGTGTATATCCTCTTCTTTTAATGTTTCTTGTTCCTATTCACAATCTATGTAGAATAATTTCTTCTCAACACACTTATTACCTTTAGTGTATTTTTTATCAAAACTGTAACAAATCCCTTTTTCTCTTTTTTCTTCCAATTTTTGTGGTGTCAACCTTGTAGGTTGTGGAGGACTAGGAACAATAACACTTCCATCTTTATAGTTGTATGTGGTAGACTTCCTTGTTGCCATAATTTTTCTTTCAAATTTTCTTGCCACCCTGAATGTCTTCTCCAATGAATTAGGTTCCCAAAGGAGAACCTAATGTTGGATGTTATCTTTTAAAGTCCCTATGAAGACATCAATCCTATGATCCTATGGAATATTGATTACCCTAATATTCAATTTTTGGAAGTCTTTAATGTACTTCACCATCGAAACCTTTTGTTTAAGATTTATCAATTGGCTAAAGAAGGTGTTTCTCTTTGTATCTTCATAATATGCTATCATTTCCTCCATAAATATTGACTAGTTGACAAGTATTTTACAAGAAAAAAGGCATCTATACCATACAAACTGATTGGGTTCTAAATATGAATATGCAATACATACCTTTTGTGAGCGTTGAACATCTTGTAGATCCAAATATTGCTCCATCTGTAGTATCCAAGTTATGGATCCTTGCCATCAAAATTCCTCATATTTATCTTTGGAATGTGGTGGTTCTTAAACCCCACATTAGAGTCTCTAAAATCATAATTCATATTCCTTTTATCTTCATCATGATTTTCATGGATTTCCTTGTCACCAATGGGAAGCCTTTCTTCTAGCAACTTTGCCAAACCTTCCTTCAACCCCTGTATCTTGAAATTCATCATTGCTTCCATGTATTCTTTTAAAACATCATTCAAAAATACCACATCCCTTTTTATACCATCTATATTAATATTCTTCATTGCTTCCAATTCATTTTTTGTTACTTTTTGCGACAACGAAATTTGTTGCACTTGGTCTCGTAAACTTGATATATCATGTTGCATTTCTTCCTCTTCTTCATGCGTCATAGAAAAGATTTCTAGTTTCTTACTAGGCATGTTCATTTTTTTTTTGTTTAGAGGCATTTTGGAATCAAACAATGATATCTATGATTCAATATGCCCCTTGAATTACTTCAAACTGATTTTTCAAACAAAAGTTATGCAAAATAAATTACAAAATACACACCTTTTTCTTTATTTTTAGGAGCTTGATATTGCAGCTGTTATATCTCTGTGATTGCGAATATCCAAGATCTGAAATTATGTCTTATAGTAGCTCTCTGAATATTCTTTACAACCCAATAAGTCAGACCAATATTGGACTCTTCAAGGAAGCATTATGCCCAATCTCCCACGATGGCTTGATTATAGACGAGTTTAGTAGAGTAAACTTGTGTGGAGTTACACTAGATATAAAGTTACACTAAATCACATTAAACCATT
>APFE031370788.1:30257-44313 GCA_000404065.3 Pinus taeda
TTCTTGGTTAAATTTTGCAATGTAAATTTCGAAATAATGTTAAAAATTTGAGCTAAGTTAAACAATATTTAACAAAACTAAATCATATTGTTGATTAATTAGATTATATTTTAAGGTGGTGATTTCAGGCACACATAATAAGTACGTTAGTGGTTTGAAGCAATTCTACACATAGTATATTTGGATTTTGAGTATATAAAAATAGCATATTTTAACTAATAGTTAAATCACTTTTTATGAGTATTTTTTTTCTGCTCAATTTTGCCAAAATGAGGTAGAGAGTTTTAATAATCATATGTTTAAACACTTTAATTTGTAAATTTCACGTGTTTAATTTGCAAAGTGCAAGTGCATTAGGGTTTTTGAGGGTGTTTAATTATTTGTGCTTTCAAAAACACCTTTCAAATAACAAGAAATCACAATATCGCTTGAAATTCAGCTGAAAAGGACCATTTTGTCTATTATTTAAACTCAGACATAATTTGCAATTGTAAATAAAAAATAATTATATATATATTACTTACCAACTTGGATTCATCTTAACTCTGGATCTACCAAGCACCAAGAGGGATTAAATCTATTTTCACTCTAAAAGAGATTTAAATCTCAAGAGATTGTATCCTTGGCAGAGCTTGGTAGATCCAGAGTTAAGATGCATATAGGATGGTTTAATTTCTTCATTTAAATAGGTTATATTCCATATGAGTACCATGGGTCAATACCATGGGTTTTCATAAACCTAGAAATAAAAACCACCAGTAACTTGACCAAGTCAAGTTTACCATATTATTTTAGTTTAAAGTTAAACATGCTATATTCCATATGAATACCATGGGTTCTCATAATATTGGAGCTAAAAAAAACCAGTAAATTGACCAAGTCAAGTTTATCTTATTATTTTATTTTTTATTTTTTCTTTATTTTATCTTTGACTAAAGTACAAATGTTTTAACACAAATGTTTTTTCATTTTTATTAATAAATATAAAAACTACTTTTATTTTATATTTTATTATTTGTCCAAGTAAAATGCTACTTAACATTAAAATAACAGGAACACATCTCTTCCAATGGAATAAGAAATACAGTTTACAAAATTCAGAGTTGTTAGCCTGCCATTGGGGAAACCAAACCAATAATAATGAAGAAGTTTCTTGTTCCATATAGTCTGAGTAATAAACTTAATATGAAAAAAAATAACTTAAAGTGTATATGAATAACCTAGAAGCTTTGTTCATCTTGGAATGGATAAAACTAATCCTCCATACTAACATAAAAAACATTGTAGTGCTAAGCATGATAAACTACTATATGTGATGAAGAGTGGTACTCAGTGGAGGAGAAGATCCTTCAAAATTCGAATGCCGAGTGCAACACTTTCCATAATGTTGATTGGGTTTTGGCTAAGTTGATGCTTGTAATGCTGCATTGATATCCTTGAGCTAAGACTAAACTTCATCTATCTGGAAAAGGATCTTCTTTGGTTTCATCTCTATCAGAAGTATACCAACCAAGGTTTTAATGTGCCAATATACGTCAACAATACTCTAATATTTGGTGTCTCAAGCATGGAGGATTTTTGGGTCGGGAATCCAATCTCATTGGTCAAAATCCACATCCATATCATGAATTACACCCCTCTTTCCTATGATTTCTTCTTCCACTAGGTCAATTTCCTCTTGAATGTGTTAAGGGACCTGTTCATGATATATTTTGGTCAAATTTGTAGCATGTTCCCTCACACAAATGTCTACAGATCCTCCATGAATTCCTTGAGCTTGTCTCGACCCTAATATTCCTTTGTGACCAGAGTGAGAAGAATATCTTCATGTCATTTTAACGTTATACAAATAAAAAATTAACCTTTGGGTGGAGTCATTAGATTGATAATAGACAAGGTGTCAATTCGATAAATTAATGAGGAGAATAGATGGAGGGAAATTGAAAAAAGGTATAGGAATATTCATGGAAAGAAGATACAAACTAGGATTGCAATACTCGTTGGTAAATGTGTAAATATTTAAGTCACCATGTCAAGTTACTCGATATGTCAAGTTACTCGATAGACTATGGACATTAATGTTTTGCCTTAATTAAATGAATAAAAGAATTTATGTAGTCAACCATAAAACTACGGTGGATGAAATGATGAAAGAGTTTTCATATTCCAGAAAAGTTGAAAGACATTTACAAGTAGAGGAAATTGCTTGCCCAAACTCTTCTCCCCGGAGAGATAAACTAATTCAAAGGGAGACAAGGAAGCCAAGAGGAAAAAAAGAGGAACTTCAGGCAACCTTGAAGGAGACACTACAAACCTAATACGTCTTATAGGATGTTGTGGAGGGAGGTAGGACACTGCCAAAAGAGGAGTTCTTGAGCTAGTTAGTGAGTGGAACTCTAGCCGAATCTTGTGTGCTCAGTTTAAAACCATGGACTGAATCTGGTTGGGATCAGAAAATTAATGGGTTAGACTTGATGAGGTCTGTATTCTGAATCTGTTCTAGATATGAAGATGGCCTTGGGATCAGAAAATTAATGGGTTAGACTTGATGAGGTCTCTATTCTGAATCTATTCTAGATATGAAGATGGCCTAGGGGAGATTCATTCGAGGTAACATTTCTCATTAGGTGGAAGGAGCATTCTATTCCCTATGATTTTGTGGAAGATTGGTTACATAAAATCAGATAAGTACAATGTGTTGTGGAAATGTATCCCTAAGTTATACAATGGTACTATCTGAAGGTTATTTCTTGATTTTGGTATAATATCTAGTCATATTTGTTAATGTGGAAAGAAGATAGTTGCAGACTTGATAGAAAAATGTCCATCATTTGGAACAATCCGTATATATATATATATATATATAGATAGATAGATAGATAGATAGATATATAGAGAGAGGGGGGTGAACCGACTAACCTATCAAAATAATGATAATAATGTTCCAGTAATTGTTAGTAGAGACTAAAATGTTTCAGTAATTGTTAGTGGAGATTGACTTGAAGAACCAATAAAGTAAATGTTGTACCAAGAGTTAAATGTAACTGACAATTTGAAACAATAGGACCAAAAAAAACTATATGTAATGTGGACCAAAGCCTGTAACTGATAATATGTGTAGAAATGAAAAATCAATCACAACATAACACTAAATATAGTAAAGCTACAATAAATCACATTAAACCATTTGGAATTTGTGTAAAATTCACAATAGGGCCAAAGGACGTAAGAATCATATATACATGTTAACACTGAAGATTGTCATTTGGGTGAAAATATGAACCTATATGGTAAAGGAAATATAATGATAATGTGATGAAATTGTAGGGATTAAACCATTTAAAACACAAGTTTTTAAAAATATGTCAGATTTTGATTAAAAATGGAAAAACCATTTCGTCTAAGAATTAGACTATGCCCTCTTATCTATACCTATATCATCTATCTATCATCTATATATATATATATAATATATATATATATATATAATATATATGATAATTTATTTTTTTAAGAAGTAATATGTATAATTTAAATAATTAAAATATTCATTCTTGTGATCTCATGAAGTGTATTTGTGATCTCAGAGTGTAAAAAATATACTTGATGATCATATATATTTTTCATCTTGTAAAATTTTGAATTTATTTTTCTCCAAAAACAATAAAAAATTAAAAATAATTAAAATTTTTCATTCTTTGTAATCTCATAAAATGCCATTTTTTAAATTTATATTTTCTTGTTTAAATTTTTCAATGTAAATTTCGAAATAATATTAAAAATTTGAGCTAAGTTAAACAATATTTAACCAAAAAAATTCATTTTGTTGATTAGTTAGATTACATTTTAAGGTGGTGATTTCAGGCACACATAATAAGTACGTTAGTGGTTTGAAGCAATTCTACACCTAATATATTTGGATTTTAAGTATATAAAAATAGCATATTTTAACTAATAGTTAAAACCATTTTTTTATGAGTAATTTTTTTTTTTTTTCTGCTCAATTTTGCCAAAATGAGGTAGAGAGTTTTAATAATCATATGTTTAAGCACTTTAATTTGTAAAGTTCAAGTGTTCAATTTGCACAGTGCAAGTGCATTAGGTTTTTTGAGGGTGTTGAATCTATTTGTGCATTCAAAAACACCTTTTAAACAACAAGAAATCACAGTAGCACTTGAAATTCAGGTGAAAAGGACCATTTTTGTATAATTTAGACTTGTCATAATTTGTAATTGTAATTATTATATATATATATAGTAATATATATATATATATATATATATATATATATATATATATATATATATATATATTATTGTCTATTACTTACCAACTTGGATCCATCTTAACTCTGGATCTACCAAGCACCAAGAGGGATTAAATCTATTTTCATTCTAAAAGAGATTTAAATATTAGCCCTCACAGGGCTTGGTAGATCCAAAGTTAAGATGCATATAGGATGGTTTAATTTCTTCATTTAAATAGATTATATTCCACATGAGTACCATGGGTTTTCATAAACCTAGAAATAAAAAACCACCAGTAACTTGATCAAGTCAACCTTACCTTATTATTTTAGTTTAAAGTTAAACATGTTATATTCCATATGAATACCATGGGTTCTCATAATCTTGGAGCTAAAAAAAACCAGTAAATTGACCAAGTCAAGTTTACCTTATTATTTTATTTTTAATTTTTTCTTTATTTTATGTTTGACTAAGTACAAATGTTTAACACAGTGTTATTTTTATTTTTATTAATAAATATAACTACTACTTTTATTTTTATGTTATTTGTCCAAGTAAAATGCTTACCTAACATAAAATAACAGGATAACATCTCTTCCATATGGATAAAAAAATAATTTACAAAAAATTCAGAGTTGATAGCCTACCATTGGGGAAACCAAACCAATAATAATGAAGAATTTTCTTGTTCCATATAATCTGAGTAATACTCTTAATAAGAAAAAAAAATAGCTTAAAGTTTATATGAATCACCTAGAAGTTTTGTTCATCTTGGAATGCATAAAACTAATCCTCCATACTAACATAAAAAAACATCATAGTGCTAAGCATGATAAACTACTATATGCGATGAAGAGTGGTACTCATTGGAGGAGAAGATCCTTCAAAATTCGAATGTTGAGAGCAACACTTTCCACAATGTTGATTGGGTCTTGGCTGAGTTTATGTTCGTAATCTTGCATTGATATCCTTGAGCTAAGACTAAACTTCATCTATTTGGAAAAGGATTTCTTCTTTGGTTTCATCTCTATCAGAAGTATACCAACCAAGGTTTTAATGTGCCAATATAGGTCAACAATTCTCTAATATTTGGTGTCTGAAGCATGGAGGATTTTTGGGTTGGGAATCCAATCTCCTAGGTCAAAATCCACATCCATATCATGAATTACACCCCTTTCCTATGATTTCTTCTTCCACTAGGTCAATTTCCTCTTGAATGTGTTGAGGGATCTATTCATGATATATTTGGGTCAAATTTGTAACATGTTCCCTCACACAAATATCTGCAAATCCTACATGAATTCCTTGAGCTTGTCTCGACACTAATCTTCCTTTGTGACGAGAGTGAGAATAACATCTTCATGGCATTTTAACATTATACTAATAAAAAGTGACCTCTGGCTGGAATTAGATTGATAATAGACAAGGTGTCAATTCGATAAGTTAATGAGGAGAATAGATGGAGGGAAATTGAAAAAAGGTAGAGGAATATTGATGGAAAGATCTAAAATAGGATTGCAATACTCGTTAGTAAATGTGTAAATATTTAAGTTACCTTGTTAAGTTACTCGATAGACTATGGACATTAATGTTTTTCCTTAATTTGTATGAATAAACGAATTTATGTAGTTAGCCATAAAATTATAGTGGATGAAATGATGAAAGATTTTTCATATTCCAAAAAAGTTGAAAGAAAGTTACAAGCAGAGGCAATTGCCTTCCCAAACTCTTCTCCCTGGAGATAAACTATCTCAAAGGGAGACAAGGAATCCAAGAGGTAAAAAGAGGAACTTGAGGCAACCTTGAAGGAGACACTGCAAACCTAATACGTCTTATAAGACATTGTGGAGGGAGGTAGGACACTACCAAAAGAGGAGTTCTTGAGCTGGTTGGTGAGTGGAACTCCAACTGAAGCCTGTGTGCTCAGTTTAAAACCATGGACTGAATCTAGTTGGGATTAGAAAATTAATGGGTTAGACCTGATGATGTCTTTGTTCTAAATATGTTCTATATATGAAGAAGGCCTAAGGGGAGATTCAGTAGAGGTGCCATTTCTCATTAGTTGGAAGGAGCATTCTGTTCCCCATGATATTGTGGAAGATTGGTTACATAAAATTAGATAAGTACAATGTGTTGTGGAAATGTATCCCTAAGTTATACAATGGTACTATCTGAAGGTTATTTCTTGATTTTGGTATAATATCTAGTCATATTTGTTAATGTGGAAATAAGATAGTTGCAGACTTGATAGGTATATATATATATATATATATATATATAGGTGAGCCGACTAACCTATCAAAATAATGATAATTTTGTTCCCATAATTTTTAGTAGAGACTAAAATGTTTCAGTAATTGTTAGTGGAGATTGAGTTCAATAACCAATAAAGTAAATGGTGTACAAAGAGTTAAATGTAACTGACAATTTGAAACAACAGGACCAAAAAAAACTAGATGTAATGTGGACTAAAACTGGTAACTGATAATATGTGCAGAAAGGAAAAATCAATCACAACATAACACTAAATATAGTAAAGCTACAATAAATTGCATTAAACCATTTTGAATTTGTGTAAAAATCACAATAGGGCCAAAAGATGTAAGAATCATATATACATGTTAACAGTGAAGATATACATGTTAATTTGGTGAAACAGTGAATATTGTCATAAAGTTTCTCAGTTGCAAAATTGTGCCCTTCCTGTATCTAAAAATCTTATCTATCTTCTTTGGCTGAGCCATGACATAAAATTTTCCAGTTTTTAATGTCGTTGGCTTTTGTACCTGCAAGACTCAAACAAATATGATCATATAAAAAATACTTTATGAAACGAAAACACATGTTTACAGAATTCACTCTTCCATCTATATGATTCTCTTCAAGGCATTTTGCAAAACAATGATCCTGTAAATGAAGCGCCCTTATCGTTCTTCTTCTTGATCCATTTTCAGTGTTGAAAAATCCCTATTATTTTAATTGTCTGTTAAATCCTTATTATTTAATTGTCAACCCAGGGGTTTCGTAAAACTCAGAAGCAAACCAAAATATATGGGACCTCAGATGCAACTATAATAAACTTTAGAAGATAAGTTATGGAAATTAAAGGTAATGCAATTATAAACTAATTAGAAGTGCATATTACAAATATAAAATTTAGCTAAGTAATTTCTAAATCGTTATGTAATAAGCAGGAGAAGTGGCTCCTAACTTAGGAGAACTAGATTTGTCCTTCTTCTAGAATACTAATTCATGAACAGAAATCAAAAACCACTAATGGACAATAACTTAAGATGCATAAACAAATAATTGAAGAGGATCCTAACTAATGAGGTCCTTGATTTTATTCATTACAAATTCATTCATCATTAATGCCAATGTTGGAAAACTGAAAATTTAGAAAATCACTTGAAACTAGAAAAAGAGAATGAATTTCAATTATTACTCATATGAAATGGAAGAGAGCCTAACTTAGACCCTTGTTTTTCCTTTCATATGCTGATAATATTTAAACTAAAATTCATTCATTAATAATGAGAAATCTTAAAACATCTAAGTAATTAATTGAAAATAAAATCTATGATGAAATAAAATGTTTCTTTGATCCTTTTAGAGTGAGCTCGGTTCTCTTAAGAAAAAAGTGACAAAATATTCCATAAATTCATATATTACATTAAGACAAATTATATCTAAAATTGTAGAATGAAAACTTTATTCTATTCCATCATAAGTTAGGATACATGCTCCAAGAGTCCTCCCTTTGGAATGAAGGAGGTACTCCTATTTATAAAAAAGCATAAGCAACTAACTCATTAATGGAGATCCACTAATCCCACCTAAATCCACAAATTCTTCATATGGTTACAACCAATATGAGATACATATTTCTTTACCCATGATTTTTCTCCATGAGATATGCTTGACCCCTATCCCAAATCTCCTTCAAATCTTCAAGAGAATTCGAATTTGAGTCTTGGAGGCCACATAAGAATGTCTTGGAACCTTCCAAATCACCTACATATGTCAGAAAACTCATACCACATCTATAGATATATGAAAACATGTTAATTTCCTAGTTCTTAATCATAAATTCACTTTAAATACATAAAACAAATAACTTTGGAAAATGAAAATATGAACCCATATGGTAATGGAAATATAGGGTTATGTAATGATAATGTGATGAAATGAGATGACAAAACGAGGATAAAGGTGAAAATGGAGTGAAAGTGTATGTTAATTTGGCGGCCCAAAATATCCCCCAACTTAAGTTATTGCATTCATGCAATCTATTGCATTGATTTACTTTAATCATGATTTGATCTTTTGAATTGTCTTCCTTTTATATTAACTTTGGTTGATGTTAATTCTTCTTTCATCTTCGCATGATCATTTGATAACTTTTTTCCTTTTGCAAAGTGTCATTTTGGAAAATACTTGATTGCAACATATTACTTTGGTTGGTTCTTGTGTGGCAACCAACTTTTATTAGTATTGGTTCTTTTGTAACAGTACTTTTGTTATTTTTGTGTTGCATCAAAAGACTTTGAAAACATTTAATCAACGATTCATTCTATGATCACCATTCGCAAAACATGTAATGTTTTGAGTCATAATGCAATAGTAGTTGTTTGGAAAAGTATGTTGGTTAGGATGACATGTGTATAAAGGACATATATGGCATATGAAAGGTAATAATGGAATATGAATGTGATATATATCACAAAATATGAATATGAGGTATGAACATGAATTCCTCCTCCAAATAGAGATATGACAATGTGAAAAAGGAAGCGAGGAACTTTCCAAAGTTACAATTTTAAGTATTTTAAGGAATTGCATGACTAAAAATTAGAAAACCACATACCTTCACTTACCCTCAATGCACATGAGTTGTGGATGTTGAAGAGTGTGGATGCTGATGTTGTTGGATCATGGACTATGTAAACAAAGGAATTTGGATTTGCTTCTGTGTTCTCTTTGTCGATGACAAGGTTTGAATCTTTATTTCTGCTATAACAAATTGATTTGTTGCAAACTTCTGAAATGATGTAGTCTTCAATCGTTACGAAATCGATAGTAGAATTCTAGTCATGCAAATAAATGTGTCGATGTCGAGCATGAAGAGAAGTCATTGGATTACCAACCATTGATGCATGTCATTAACCAATGCGAGGCAACTCACCATTAATGTCAATGAGTGCCAAGGTACCTAAGTAAATTTTGCGAAGGGCGAATAGATGAGTTGATGTCGAGCCACTTGCAAGATCCAACGATCAAGGGACATTGGTGTATTCCCATGATTGTTGGTGAGAGAGACTGTCATTAAGAAATACAAGCCTCAAGGTACTACTAAGGACCCTACCCTTGAACCTAGATAATGTGCTGATGTCGATAGAACAAGACTTGTTAGAAGGGAGGCCTTAAGGAATCATCCATCATCTAACTCAAGCATGAAACAATAATTTTGAAGGATTATGGATGAGAAATTTTGCAGTGGATCAAGGTTTATTTGGAAAAATGGAAAGGAAATGGAATGAATCAGCTTTGTAGAGGAGATGAATGTTTTATTGTTGGGTTATAGGTTAGTGAAAGTGAGGCAGGAAAATGACTGTGAAGGAAAATTTATTGACTGAAAAGTGAGAATGCAATGAAGGTTTTATTTACTGAAACAGGAGGAATACAATGATGAATGTAAAGGGAAATGAGACGAATTTTTTATTAACTGAAGAAGCATGGATGCAATGGAGACACTGACATCTAAAAGGCTTTCAAGTGATGGATCTGATCTGACATCATGTGCTCATGCATTGATGTTTCATCTTTGTTGCTACTTTGATCATTTTCTTGTGAAAGAAATGTGATCTTTAAGAGGATTTTCAATTATTTGATAGATATGATGACATTCTCCCCTTTGTCTTACCCAAAATCATGTCCTCATGCTTGAAATGGGGTCTTTAAAAGACAATGTTTGTTTGTGGTCATTTGTTTATCTTCCTGGAACCTGCAAAATCTTAGTACTTTTTCTACAATAAAATGTAAGTTTATCATAAGAGAGAGGTGATCAATCTCTCTATTTATGACATTTACAAAAAAAAACTGAGAATTGGTACTAATAAAACAAATTCATGAAAGAAAAACCAAAAGAATTTATACATGTGTCGAAATTAGTGCCTCATTTTACTTGTTATATCTTGTCAGCAATTTCTTCAAGCTTTAACTGTTTAAAATTTTGATTATATCTTTCTCATTATGTAGATCTCGTTGAGATATTTCCAACAATGTTTGAATCATCAAAATCTGATGTCATATGAGAAAGTTGTGCTTATTTGAAATTTGGGTGAAATAATGAAGATTGCCATAAGGTTTCTTAGTTGTAGGATTGTGCCCTTCCTGCATCTAAAAATCTTGTCTATCTTCTTTGGCTGAGCCATGACATAAAATTTTCCAGATTGTGATGTCATTGGCTTCTATACCTATAAGACTCAAAGAACATGATCATATAAAAATACTTTATGAAACGAAAACACATGTCTACAGGATTCATTTTTCCATCTACAGTATTCTCTTCAAGGCATTTTGCAGAACAATAATCATGTAGATGAAATACTCTTATCGTTCTTCTTCTTGATTCATTTTCAGTTTTGAAAAATGAGCTAGTAGATGGAGGGTGATTGTGTAATACTAATGTGGTAGTGGGTGACATGGAAAATGGTTGATGTGACATTTTCATTGTTTAATTGATGATGTGGCGATGAATGTGCAGTTTTGGCCAATGTTGCACTGCCATGTGGTGGCAAAATTATTATTTAATTAATGTTGTTTCAAAATTCTAGAATAATTAACAAATTCCAATCCTCACAATATTTTAACTCATGACCTCCATTATGCAATTTGAATGACTTACTAAAAGATCACAAGTTACATTTATGAATTTAATGGAATTTTAGAAATTTTAATTATTCTAAAAATGAAAATTGAAACAACAACTTGATAAGTGGCCAATCTAAATCCAAGATTTTTAGGAAAATATGATTCCAAAATATTTGCCAAATCATTTTTCGTATCTTTTGAACTCATCATTTTTGCCTAGAAAGTGGATTTTTTTAACCAATTTTTATTTTATAAGAGCTTGGGAAATGTTTATGAATTTTTTTTGTTATTTAATTATTAAAAAAAATCATTTTTTTTCTTAAATTTACTAATTGATTTTTTTTCTCCACAGCTCAGCAACACTATTGGGTGGATGGCTATGGCTCTGTGGCTAGGCCGTTGGATGGCCTTGGCTGCTGGCAGCATTTAATTGAAAACCGTGTTTTTTTCACACAACTTGGCAAATAAGGCTCTAAAAAACCCTGAAAATATCTCAAACGGTTACGAATTTTGAGGAAATCTCCCGCTATTAACATAATTCACCTCGTTTTGAGAAAAATTCATGTTTTATATTTTTGATATTCATTTTCATTTTGTCACAAAATGAATTTTAAAAATGACATTTTTAATCTCTGCGAGTTTGGCCTCTGCTAAGGTAACTGCCAGGTGAAATTCGTTTTTTTTTTTTTTTTTTTTTTTTTTTTTTTACCACGAGGAATGCCCAACTATACTTTCATTTTTTTAAATCCACTAACTCTTGCAAGTAATTTGTTTCATTGAGATTCCATGTTTTATTTTTATTTTATTAATTTGTTAACTTTATTCTCATTTTTCATTTTGTGTTTTATTTATTTTTATTATTTTTTTTTAATTTTTTTTTTTTATTTTATTATTATTATTTATTATTGTTTTTTTTAACATTGTTGTTGTTGTTGTTTTTTCAAATTTGTTTAAATAAGAAAATCTCTTTTGTTTTCTTTTTTAAAGAATCAAATAATGAAAGCGATTTTTTTTTAAACAAAAAATATACTAACATGAAAATTCTTTTTCTAATCCTCAATGTCACACAAAGCACGGGAGGAGAGCATATTCAAGTTTTTATTAGTTGATTCATCTTTTAAAAATTTGGATGCAAAAAAAAGAAAAATGAAAAGAATCGATCTCTTACCAGCAACTATCATTCTTCCACCTTTTCTTGTGCTCTTTGTTCACAATCGTTTGTTTCCTTGCAAATTTGTCCTGCCAAGGGTTAGTAAATCGGTGGTTCTTATTGCACCACAAAATCGTAAATTTATCCTAAAAATCACAAAAACTTGTTTTTTTATTTGTTAGTTCTATTTTATTAAAAAATAAATAAAAAATTCTTTAAAGTATAAGAGAATTTCCAATTCATCCATTTGCACAACAAGATTATGAGTAGACTCATATCCAAGTTTGAAAAGTAAACCCTATTGAGCTCTTGGCCATGATCATGAACAGTGACAAGTTTAAACCAAATTTGAATGTGATCTTTAGGTTTTTTATTTTCTTCAACTGTGATAGCACAAAGCACTTAAGATCTTGTTTTTGCAATTGGATTTTTTGTTTTTGTTTTAATGAATGGGGGTTCTTGATTTTAATGTTCTATGTTTCCTATATGCAAAAGAAAATAAAATTAAATGAAAAATGCTTAAATGCATCTAACCCCAAATGAAAATGACCTTAAAAGAAAATATTTCCTAAACAATCCTTTTAACTTAGTTACATCTAAGTTTGCTTCCCTGACAATGGCACCAAAATGTTGGGTGATTTAATTGTCTGTTAAATCCCTATTATTTAATTGTCAACTCGGGGGTTTCGTAAAACTTAGAAGCTAAACAAAATATAAGGGACCTCAGATGCAACTATAATCAGCTTTAGAAGATAAGTTATGAAACTGAAGGGAATGCAATTATAAACTAATTAAAAGTGCATATTATAAATATAAAATTTAACTAAGTAATTTCTAATTCATTATTTCATAAACAGGAGAAGTGGCTCCTAACTTAGGAGAAACAGATTTGTCCTTCTTATAGAATACTACTTCATGAACAAAAATCAAAAACCACTAATGGACAATAGTTTAAGATGCATAAACAAATAATTGAAGAGGCTCCTAACTAAGGAGGTCCTTGATGTTCTTCATTAAAAATTCATTCATCATTAATTCCATTGTTGGAAAACTAGAAATTTAGAAAATCTCTTGAAACTAGAAAAAGATAATGAATTTCAATTATTACTCATATCAAAAGGAAGAGAGCCTAACTTAGACCCTTGTTAGACCTTTCATATGATGATAAGATTTAAACTAAAATTCATTCATTAATAATGAAAAATATGTTGGAAATAATACTGAGGGGGGGGTGAATCAGTATTATCACATCGATAATACTTTTTCATTTCCATATTCAGATTCATATATGCTACTTCCACAACTTCTTATGATTCAGTTAGATGATCCTTAATGAGTGCATTATAACATTATCAACCATATTAACAGTAAACAGATGCAGTAAAATAGAACAGATCATCACAGTTAAGTCACACACATGAACACCATGATATAAGGTGGAAACCCAATGTGGGTGAAAACCACCTGCTGCAAGTCATCTCAATCTTCTTCTTAATAAGAAAATCCTTTTACAATATTTATGTACTGGTGCAGTCGTATACCAGTACACAGGCTTCTACCTGCAGAGAGCTACAACCCTCTCTCGTTCTCCAGTCTCTCCTGGAAGGGAGCTACAACCCCCATAGTTCTTGTACTAGCTAAGATACTAGTACGTAGGCGCCAGCCTAAAATATTCTCTCCTCTAGGTACCACGTTTCATACATTTTCAAACTGGATACTCCTGAAGCACAACACATAATCTGAAAGGCCACGTTTCATCCAATTTTCATACTGGACCCATTAATAT